>CAMPDV010001137.1:0-136781 GCA_946699065.1 Loxodes magnus
TGTCTGGGATTTCCAGACTTAAAATTGTACTCGGACATTAAGTGGACATTCCTCTACAGTTAGTTCAGTTGCGATCTCCAATGATCAGAAGTTCATTATCTCCGGAAGTCTTGATAACTCTATCAAAGTCTGGGATTTCCAGACTGGAAGTTGTACTCGGACATTAAGTGGACATTCCTCTTCAGTTAGTTCAGTGGCGATCTCCAATGATCAGAAGTTCATTATCTCCGGAAGTCGTGATAACTCTATCAAAGTCTGGGATTTCCAGACTGGAAGTTGTACTCGGACATTAAGTGGACATTCCTCTACAGTTAGTTCAGTTGCGATCTCCAATGATCAGAAGTTCATTATCTCCGGAAGTCTTGATAACTCTATCAAAGTCTGGGATTTCCAGACTGGAAGTTGTACTCGGACATTAAGTGGACATTCCTCTTCAGTTAGTTCAGTGGCGATCTCCAATGATCAGAAGTTCATTATCTCCGGAAGTTCTGATAACTCTATCAAAGTCTGGGATTTCCAGACTGGAAGTTGTACTCGGACATTAAGGGGACATTCCTCTACAGTTAGTTCAGTGGCGATCTCCAATTATCAGAAGTTCATTATCTCCGGAAGTCTTGATAACTCTATCAAAGTCTGGGATTTCCAGACTGGAAGTTGTACTCGGACATTAAGTGGACATTCCTCTACAGTTAGTTCAGTGGCGATCTCCAATTATCAGAAGTTCATTATCTCCGGAAGTCTTGATAACTCTATCAAAGTCTGGGATTTCCAGACTGGAAGTTGTACTCGGACATTAAGTGGACATTCCTCTACAGTTAGTTCAGTGGCGATCTCCAATTATCAGAAGTTCATTATCTCCGGAAGTTCTGATAACTCTATCAAAGTCTGGGATTTCCAGACTGGAAGTTGTACTCGGACATTAAGGGGACATTCCTAGGCAGTTATTTCGGTTGCGATCTCCAATGATCAGAAGTTCATTATCTCCGGAAGTTGAGATAACTCTATCAAAGTCTGGGATTTCCAGACTGGAAGTTGTACACGGAGATTAAGTGGACATTCCTCTTGAGTTAATTCAGTGGCGATCTCCAATGATCAGAAGTTCATTATCTCCGGAAGTCGTGATAACTCTATCAAAGTCTGGGATTTCCAGACTGGAAGTTGTACACGGAGATTAAGTGGACATTCCTCTACAGTTAGTTCAGTGGCGATCTCCAATTATCAGAAGTTCATTATCTCCGGAAGTCTTGATAACTCTATCAAAGTCTGGGATTTCCAGACTGGAAGTTGTACTCGGACATTAAGTGGACATTCCTCTACAGTTAGTTCAGTGGCGATCTCCAATTATCAGAAGTTCATTATCTCCGGAAGTTCTGATAACTCTATCAAAGTCTGGGATTTCCAGACTGGAAGTTGTACTCGGACATTAAGGGGACATTCCTCTACAGTTAGTTCAGTGGCGATCTCCAATTATCAGAAGTTCATTATCTCCGGAAGTTCTGATAACTCTATCAAAGTCTGGGATTTCCAGACTGGAAGTTGTACTCGGACATTAAGTGGACATTCCTAGGTAGTTAATTCGGTTGCGATCTCCAATGATCAGAAGTTCATTATCTCCGGAAGTTGAGATAACTCTATCAAAGTCTGGGATTTCCAGACTGGAAGTTGTACTTGAACGATAAGTGGACATTCCAAGGCTGTTAATTCGGTTGCGATCTCCAATGATCAGAAGTTCATTATCTCCGGAAGTTTAGATAACTCTATCAAATTCTCGGATTTCCAGACTGGAAGTTGTACTCGGACATTAAGTGGACATTCCTCTACAGTTATTTCGGTTGCGATCTCCAATGATCGAAAGTTGATTATCTCCGGAAGTTTAGATAACTCTATCAAAGTCTGGGATTTCCAGACTGGAAGTTGTACTCGGACATTAAGGGGACATTCCTCAAGAGTTATTTCAGTTGCGATCTCCAATTATCAGAAGTTCATTATCTCCGGAAGTTCTGATAACTCTATCAAAGTCTGGGATTTCCAGACTGGAAGTTGTACTCGGACATTAAGTGGACATTCCTAGGTAGTTAATTCGGTTGCGATCTCCAATGATCAGAAGTTCATTATCTCCGGAAGTCGTGATAACTCTATCAAAGTCTGGGATTTCCAGACTGGAAGTTGTACACGGAGATTAAGTGGACATTCCTCTACAGTTAGTTCAGTGGCGATCTCCAATTATCAGAAGTTCATTATCTCCGGAAGTCTTGATAACTCTATCAAAGTCTGGGATTTCCAGACTGGAAGTTGTACTCGGACATTAAGTGGACATTCCTCTACAGTTAGTTCAGTGGCGATCTCCAATTATCAGAAGTTCATTATCTCCGGAAGTTCTGATAACTCTATCAAAGTCTGGGATTTCCAGACTGGAAGTTGTACTCGGACATTAAGGGGACATTCCTCTACAGTTAGTTCAGTGGCGATCTCCAATTATCAGAAGTTCATTATCTCCGGAAGTTCTGATAACTCTATCAAAGTCTGGGATTTCCAGACTGGAAGTTGTACTCGGACATTAAGTGGACATTCCTAGGTAGTTAATTCGGTTGCGATCTCCAATGATCAGAAGTTCATTATCTCCGGAAGTTGAGATAACTCTATCAAAGTCTGGGATTTCCAGACTGGAAGTTGTACTCGGACATTAAGTGGACATTCCTAGGTAGTTTATTCGGTTGCGATCTCCAATGATCAGAAGTTCATTATCTCCGGAAGTCTTGATAACTCTATCAAAGTCTGGGATTTCCAGACTGGAAGTTGTACTCGGACATTAAGTGGACATTCCTAGGTAGTTTATTCGGTTGCGATCTCCAATGATCAGAAGTTCATTATCTCCGGAAGTTGAGATCACTCTATCAAAGTCTGGGATTTCCAGACTGGAAGTTGTACTCGGACATTAAGGGGACATTCCTCAAGAGTTATTTCAGTTGCGATCTCCAATTATCAGAAGTTCATTATCTCCGGAAGTTCTGATAACTCTATCAAAGTCTGGGATTTCCAGACTGGAAGTTGTACTCGGACATTAAGTGGACATTCCTAGGTAGTTAATTCGGTTGCGATCTCCAATGATCAGAAGTTCATTATCTCCGGAAGTTGAGATAACTCTATCAAAGTCTGGGATTTCCAGACTGGAAGTTGTACTTGAACGATAAGTGGACATTCCAAGGCTGTTAATTCGGTTGCGATCTCCAATGATCAGAAGTTCATTATCTCCGGAAGTTTAGATAACTCTATCAAATTCTCGGATTTCCAGACTGGAAGTTGTACTCGGACATTAAGTGGACATTCCTCTACAGTTATTTCGGTTGCGATCTCCAATGATCAGAAGTTTATTATCTCCGGAAGTTGAGATAACTCTATCAAAGTCTGGGATTTCCAGACTGGAAGTTGTACTCGGACATTAAGTGGACATTCCAAGGCAGTTAATTCGGTTGCGATCTCCAATGATCAGAAGTTCATTATCTCCGGAAGTTCTGATAACTCTATCAAAGTCTGGGATTTCCAGACTGGAAGTTGTACTCGGACATTAAGTGGACATTCCAAGGCAGTTAATTCGGTTGCGATCTCCAATGATCAGAAGTTTATTATCTCCGGAAGTTGAGATAACTCTATCAAAGTCTGGGATTTCCAGACTGGAAGTTGTACTCGGACATTAAGTGGACATTCCAAGGCAGTTAATTCGGTTGCGATCTCCAATGATCAGAAGTTTATTATCTCCGGAAGTTGAGATAACTCTATCAAAGTCTGGGATTTCCAGACTGGAAGTTGTACTCGGACATTAAGTGGACATTCGTCTACAGTTAGTTCAGTTGCGATCTCCAATTATCAGAAGTTCATTATCTCCGGAAGTCGTGATAACTCTATCAAAGTCTGGGATTTCCAGACTGGAAGTTGTACTCGGACATTAAGTGGACATTCCTCTGCAGTTATTTCGGTGGCGATCTCCAATGATCAGAAGTTCATTATCTCCGGAAGTTCTGATAACTCTATCAAAGTCTGGGATTTCCAGACTGGAAGTTGTACTCGGACATTAAGTGGACATTCCTAGGTAGTTTATTCGGTTGCGATCTCCAATGATCAGAAGTTCATTATCTCCGGAAGTTGAGATAACTCTATCAAAGTCTGGGATTTCCAGACTGGAAGTTGTACTCGAACGATAAGTGGACATTCCAAGGCAGTTAATTCGGTTGCGATCTCCAATGATCAGAAGTTCATTATCTCCGGAAGTTTAGATAACTCTATCAAATTCTCGGATTTCCAGACTGGAAGTTGTACTCGGACATTAAGTGGACATTCCTCTACAGTTATTTCGGTTGCGATCTCCAATGATCGAAAGTTGATTATCTCCGGAAGTTTAGATAACTCTATCAAAGTCTGGGATTTCCAGACTGGAAGTTGTACTCGGACATTAAGTGGACATTCCTCTACAGTTAGTTCAGTGGCGATCTCCAATGATCAGAAGTTCATTATCTCCGGAAGTCGTGATAAATCTATCAAAGTCTGGGATTTCCAGACTGGAAGTTGTACTCGGACATTAAGTGGACATTCCTCTGCAGTTATTTCGGTTGCGATCTCCAATGATCAGAAGTTTATTATCTCCGGAAGTTGAGATAACTCTATCAAAGTCTGGGATTTCCAGACTGGAAGTTGTACTCGGACATTAAGTGGACATTCCTAGGTAGTTATTTCAGTTGCGATCTCCAATTATCAGAAGTTCATTATCTCCGGAAGTCGTGATAACTCTATCAAAGTCTGGGATTTCCAGACTGGAAGTTGTACTCGGACATTAAGTGGACATTCCTCAAGAGTTATTTCGGTTGCGATCTCCAATGATCAGAAGTTCATTATCTCCGGAAGTTCTGATAACTCTATCAAAGTCTGGGATTTCCAGACTGGAAGTTGTACTCGGACATTAAGGGGACATTCCTCTACATTTAGTTCAGTGGCGATCTCCAATTATCAGAAGTTCATTATCTCCGGAAGTCTTGATAACTCTATCAAAGTCTGGGATTTCCAGACTGGAAGTTGTACTCGGACATTAAGTGGACATTCCAAGGCAGTTAATTCGGTTGCGATCTCCAATGATCAGAAGTTCATTATCTCCGGAAGTTCTGATAACTCTATCAAAGTCTGGGATTTCCAGACTGGAAGTTGTACTCGGACATTAAGTGGACATTCCTCTTCAGTTAGTTCAGTGGCGATCTCCAATTATCAGAAGTTCATTATCTCCGGAAGTCGTGATAAATCTATCAAAGTCTGGGATTTCCAGACTGGAAGTTGTACTCGGACATTAAGTGGACATTCCTCTGCAGTTATTTCGGTTGCGATCTCCAATGATCAGAAGTTTATTATCTCCGGAAGTTGAGATAACTCTATCAAAGTCTGGGATTTCCAGACTGGAAGTTGTACTCGGACATTAAGTGGACATTCCAAGGCAGTTAATTCGGTTGCGATCTCCAATGATCAGAAGTTTATTATCTCCGGAAGTTGAGATAACTCTATCAAAGTCTGGGATTTCCAGACTGGAAGTTGTACTCGGACATTAAGTGGACATTCGTCTACAGTTAGTTCAGTTGCGATCTCCAATTATCAGAAGTTCATTATCTCCGGAAGTCGTGATAACTCTATCAAAGTCTGGGATTTCCAGACTGGAAGTTGTACTCGGACATTAAGTGGACATTCCTCTGCAGTTATTTCGGTGGCGATCTCCAATGATCAGAAGTTCATTATCTCCGGAAGTTCTGATAACTCTATCAAAGTCTGGGATTTCCAGACTGGAAGTTGTACTCGGACATTAAGTGGACATTCCTAGGTAGTTTATTCGGTTGCGATCTCCAATGATCAGAAGTTCATTATCTCCGGAAGTTGAGATAACTCTATCAAAGTCTGGGATTTCCAGACTGGAAGTTGTACTCGAACGATAAGTGGACATTCCAAGGCAGTTAATTCGGTTGCGATCTCCAATGATCAGAAGTTCATTATCTCCGGAAGTTTAGATAACTCTATCAAATTCTCGGATTTCCAGACTGGAAGTTGTACTCGGACATTAAGTGGACATTCCTCTACAGTTATTTCGGTTGCGATCTCCAATGATCGAAAGTTGATTATCTCCGGAAGTTTAGATAACTCTATCAAAGTCTGGGATTTCCAGACTGGAAGTTGTACTCGGACATTAAGTGGACATTCCAAGGCAGTTAATTCGGTTGCGATCTCCAATGATCAGAAGTTCATTATCTCCGGAAGTTCTGATAACTCTATCAAAGTCTGGGATTTCCAGACTGGAAGTTGTACTCGGACATTAAGTGGACATTCCTCTTCAGTTAGTTCAGTGGCGATCTCCAATTATCAGAAGTTCATTATCTCCGGAAGTCGTGATAAATCTATCAAAGTCTGGGATTTCCAGACTGGAAGTTGTACTCGGACATTAAGTGGACATTCCTCTGCAGTTATTTCGGTTGCGATCTCCAATGATCAGAAGTTTATTATCTCCGGAAGTTGAGATAACTCTATCAAAGTCTGGGATTTCCAGACTGGAAGTTGTACTCGGACATTAAGTGGACATTCCAAGGCAGTTAATTCGGTTGCGATCTCCAATGATCAGAAGTTTATTATCTCCGGAAGTTGAGATAACTCTATCAAAGTCTGGGATTTCCAGACTGGAAGTTGTACTCGGACATTAAGTGGACATTCGTCTACAGTTAGTTCAGTTGCGATCTCCAATTATCAGAAGTTCATTATCTCCGGAAGTCGTGATAACTCTATCAAAGTCTGGGATTTCCAGACTGGAAGTTGTACTCGGACATTAAGTGGACATTCCTCTGCAGTTATTTCGGTGGCGATCTCCAATGATCAGAAGTTCATTATCTCCGGAAGTTCTGATAACTCTATCAAAGTCTGGGATTTCCAGACTGGAAGTTGTACTCGGACATTAAGTGGACATTCCTAGGTAGTTTATTCGGTTGCGATCTCCAATGATCAGAAGTTCATTATCTCCGGAAGTTGAGATAACTCTATCAAAGTCTGGGATTTCCAGACTGGAAGTTGTACTCGAACGATAAGTGGACATTCCAAGGCAGTTAATTCGGTTGCGATCTCCAATGATCAGAAGTTCATTATCTCCGGAAGTTTAGATAACTCTATCAAATTCTCGGATTTCCAGACTGGAAGTTGTACTCGGACATTAAGTGGACATTCCTCTACAGTTATTTCGGTTGCGATCTCCAATGATCGAAAGTTGATTATCTCCGGAAGTTTAGATAACTCTATCAAAGTCTGGGATTTCCAGACTGGAAGTTGTACTCGGACATTAAGTGGACATTCCTCTGCAGTTATTTCGGTTGCGATCTCCAATGATCAGAAGTTTATTATCTCCGGAAGTTGAGATAACTCTATCAAAGTCTGGGATTTCCAGACTGGAAGTTGTACTCGGACATTAAGTGGACATTCCAAGGCAGTTAATTCGGTTGCGATCTCCAATGATCAGAAGTTTATTATCTCCGGAAGTTGAGATAACTCTATCAAAGTCTGGGATTTCCAGACTGGAAGTTGTACTCGGACATTAAGTGGACATTCGTCTACAGTTAGTTCAGTTGCGATCTCCAATTATCAGAAGTTCATTATCTCCGGAAGTCGTGATAACTCTATCAAAGTCTGGGATTTCCAGACTGGAAGTTGTACTCGGACATTAAGTGGACATTCCTCTGCAGTTATTTCGGTGGCGATCTCCAATGATCAGAAGTTCATTATCTCCGGAAGTTCTGATAACTCTATCAAAGTCTGGGATTTCCAGACTGGAAGTTGTACTCGGACATTAAGTGGACATTCCTAGGTAGTTTATTCGGTTGCGATCTCCAATGATCAGAAGTTCATTATCTCCGGAAGTTGAGATAACTCTATCAAAGTCTGGGATTTCCAGACTGGAAGTTGTACTCGAACGATAAGTGGACATTCCAAGGCAGTTAATTCGGTTGCGATCTCCAATGATCAGAAGTTCATTATCTCCGGAAGTTTAGATAACTCTATCAAATTCTCGGATTTCCAGACTGGAAGTTGTACTCGGACATTAAGTGGACATTCCTCTACAGTTATTTAGGTTGCGATCTCCAATGATCGAAAGTTGATTATCTCCGGAAGTTTAGATAACTCTATCAAAGTCTGGGATTTCCAGACTGGAAGTTGTACTCGGACATTAAGTGGACATTCCTCTACAGTTAGTTCAGTGGCGATCTCCAATGATCAGAAGTTCATTATCTCCGGAAGTCGTGATAAATCTATCAAAGTCTGGGATTTCCAGACTGGAAGTTGTACTCGGACATTAAGTGGACATTCCTCTGCAGTTATTTCGGTTGCGATCTCCAATGATCAGAAGTTTATTATCTCCGGAAGTTGAGATAACTCTATCAAAGTCTGGGATTTCCAGACTGGAAGTTGTACTCGGACATTAAGTGGACATTCCTAGGTAGTTATTTCAGTTGCGATCTCCAATTATCAGAAGTTCATTATCTCCGGAAGTCGTGATAACTCTATCAAAGTCTGGGATTTCCAGACTGGAAGTTGTACTCGGACATTAAGTGGACATTCCTCAAGAGTTATTTCGGTTGCGATCTCCAATGATCAGAAGTTCATTATCTCCGGAAGTTCTGATAACTCTATCAAAGTCTGGGATTTCCAGACTGGAAGTTGTACTCGGACATTAAGGGGACATTCCTCTACATTTAGTTCAGTGGCGATCTCCAATTATCAGAAGTTCATTATCTCCGGAAGTCTTGATAACTCTATCAAAGTCTGGGATTTCCAGACTGGAAGTTGTACTCGGACATTAAGTGGACATTCCTCTGCAGTTATTTCGGTTGCGATCTCCAATGATCAGAAGTTCATTATCTCCGGAAGTCTTGATAACTCTATCAAAGTCTGGGATTTCCAGACTGGAAGTTGTACTCGGACATTAAGTGGACATTCCTCTGAAGTTATTTCGGTTGCGATCTCCAATGATCAGAAGTTCATTATCTCCGGAAGTTCTGATAACTCTATCAAAGTCTGGGATTTCCAGACTGGAAGTTGTACACGGAGATTAAGTGGACATTCCTCTACATTTAGTTCAGTGGCGATCTCCAATTATCAGAAGTTCATTATCTCCGGAAGTCGTGATAACTCTATCAAAGTCTGGGATTTCCAGACTGGAAGTTGTACTCGGACATTAAGTGGACATTCCTCTGCAGTTATTTCGGTTGCGATCTCCAATGATCAGAAGTTCATTATCTCCGGAAGTCTTGATAACTCTATCAAAGTCTGGGATTTCCAGACTGGAAGTTGTACTCGGACATTAAGTGGACATTCCTCTGCAGTTATTTCGGTTGCGATCTCCAATTATCAGAAGTTCATTATCTCCGGAAGTTCTGATAACTCTATCAAAGTCTGGGATTTCCAGACTGGAAGTTGTACTCGGACATTAAGTGGACATTCCTCTACAGTTAGTTCAGTGGCGATCTCCAATTATCAGAAGTTCATTATCTCCGGAAGTCGTGATAACTCTATCAAAGTCTGGGATTTCCAGACTGGAAGTTGTACTCGGACATTAAGTGGACATTCCTCTACAGTTAGTTCAGTGGCGATCTCCAATGATCAGAAGTTCATTATCTCCGGAAGTTGAGATAACTCTATCAGAGTCTTGGATTTCCAGACTGGAAGTTGTACTCGGACATTAAGTGGACATTCCTCTACAGTTATTTCAGTTGCGATCTCCAATGATCAGAAGTTCATTATCTCCGGAAGTTCTGATAACTCTATCAAAGTCTGGGATTTCCAGACTGGAAGTTGTACTCGGACATTAAGTGGACATTCCTCAAGAGTTATTTCGGTTGCGATCTCCAATGATCAGAAGTTCATTATCTCCGGAAGTTCTGATAACTCTATCAAAGTCTGGGATTTCCAGACTGGAAGTTGTACTCGGACATTAAGGGGACATTCCTCTACATTTAGTTCAGTGGCGATCTCCAATTATCAGAAGTTCATTATCTCCGGAAGTCTTGATAACTCTATCAAAGTCTGGGATTTCCAGACTGGAAGTTGTACTCGGACATTAAGTGGACATTCCTCTGCAGTTATTTCGGTTGCGATCTCCAATGATCAGAAGTTCATTATCTCCGGAAGTCTTGATAACTCTATCAAAGTCTGGGATTTCCAGACTGGAAGTTGTACTCGGACATTAAGTGGACATTCCTCTGCAGTTATTTCGGTTGCGATCTCCAATGATCAGAAGTTCATTATCTCCGGAAGTTCTGATAACTCTATCAAAGTCTGGGATTTCCAGACTGGAAGTTGTACACGGAGATTAAGTGGACATTCCTCTACATTTAGTTCAGTGGCGATCTCCAATTATCAGAAGTTCATTATCTCCGGAAGTCGTGATAACTCTATCAAAGTCTGGGATTTCCAGACTGGAAGTTGTACTCGGACATTAAGTGGACATTCCTCTGCAGTTATTTCGGTTGCGATCTCCAATGATCAGAAGTTCATTATCTCCGGAAGTCTTGATAACTCTATCAAAGTCTGGGATTTCCAGACTGGAAGTTGTACTCGGACATTAAGTGGACATTCCTCTGCAGTTATTTCGGTTGCGATCTCCAATTATCAGAAGTTCATTATCTCCGGAAGTTCTGATAACTCTATCAAAGTCTGGGATTTCCAGACTGGAAGTTGTACTCGGACATTAAGTGGACATTCCTCTACATTTAGTTCAGTGGCGATCTCCAATTATCAGAAGTTCATTATCTCCGGAAGTCGTGATAACTCTATCAAAGTCTGGGATTTCCAGACTGGAAGTTGTACTCGGACATTAAGTGGACATTCCTCTACAGTTAGTTCAGTGGCGATCTCCAATGATCAGAAGTTCATTATCTCCGGAAGTTGAGATAACTCTATCAGAGTCTTGGATTTCCAGACTGGAAGTTGTACTCGGACATTAAGTGGACATTCCTCTACAGTTATTTCGGTTGCGATCTCCAATGATCAGAAGTTCATTATCTCCGGAAGTTCTGATAACTCTATCAAAGTCTTGGATTTCCAGACTGGAAGTTGTACTCGGACATTAAGGGGACATTCCTCAAGAGTTAATTCGGTTGCGATCTCCAATGATCAGAAGTTCATTATCTCCGGAAGTTCTGATAACTCTATCAAAGTCTGGGATTTCCAGACTGGAAGTTGTACTCGGACATTAAGTGGACATTCCTCAAGAGTTAGTTCAGTGGCGATCTCCAATTATCAGAAGTTCATTATCTCCGGAAGTCTTGATAACTCTATCAAAGTCTGGGATTTCCAGACTGGAAGTTGTACTCGGACATTAAGTGGACATTCCTCTACAGTTATTTCAGTTGCGATCTCCAATGATCAGAAGTTCATTATCTCCGGAAGTCTTGATAACTCTATCAAAGTCTGGGATTTCCAGACTGGAAGTTGTACTCGGACATTAAGTGGACATTCCTCTGGAGTTAATTCGGTTGCGATCTCCAATGATCAGAAGTTCATTATCTCCGGAAGTTGAGATAACTCTATCAAAGTCTGGGATTTCCAGACTGGAAGTTGTACTCGGACATTAAGTGGACATTCGTCTACAGTTAATTCGGTTGCGATCTCCAATTATCAGAAGTTCATTATCTCCGGAAGTTCTGATAACTCTATCAAAGTCTGGGATTTCCAGACTGGAAGTTGTACTCGGACATTAAGTGGACATTCCTCTACAGTTATTTCAGTTGCGATCTCCAATGATCAGAAGTTCATTATCTCCGGAAGTCTTGATAACTCTATCAAAGTCTGGGATTTCCAGACTGGAAGTTGTACTCGGACATTAAGTGGACATTCCTCTGAAGTTATTTCGGTTGCGATCTCCAATGATCAGAAGTTCATTATCTCCGGAAGTTCTGATAACTCTATCAAAGTCTGGGATTTCCAGACTGGAAGTTGTACTCGGACATTAAGGGGACATTCCTCTACATTTAGTTCAGTGGCGATCTTCAATTATCAGAAGTTCATTATCTCCGGAAGTCTTGATAACTCTATCAAAGTCTGGGATTTCCAGACTGGAAGTTGTACTCGGACATTAAGTGGACATTCCTCTACAGTTATTTCAGTTGCGATCTCCAATTATCAGAAGTTCATTATCTCCGGAAGTCTTGATAACTCTATCAAAGTCTGGGATTTCCAGACTGGAAGTTGTACTCGGACATTAAGTGGACATTCCTCTGCAGTTATTTCGGTTGCGATCTCCAATGATCAGAAGTTCATTATCTCCGGAAGTTCTGATAACTCTATCAAAGTCTGGGATTTCCAGACTGGAAGTTGTACTCGGACATTAAGTGGACATTCCTCTACAGTTAGTTCAGTGGCGATCTCCAATTATCAGAAGTTCATTATCTCCGGAAGTTCTGATAACTCTATCAAAGTCTGGGATTTCCAGACTGGAAGTTGTACTCGGACATTAAGTGGACATTCCTCTGGAGTTAATTCGGTTGCGATCTCCAATGATCAGAAGTTCATTATCTCCGGAAGTTCTGATAACTCTATCAAAGTCTGGGATTTCCAGACTGGAAGTTGTACTCGGACATTAAGTGGACATTCCTCTACAGTTAGTTCAGTGGCGATCTCCAATGATCAGAAGTTCATTATCTCCGGAAGTTCTGATAACTCTATCAAAGTCTTGGATTTCCAGACTGGAAGTTGTACTCGGACATTAAGGGGACATTCCTCAAGAGTTAATTCGGTTGCGATCTCCAATGATCAGAAGTTCATTATCTCCGGAAGTTCTGATAACTCTATCAAAGTCTGGGATTTCCAGACTGGAAGTTGTACTCGGACATTAAGTGGACATTCCTCAAGAGTTAGTTCAGTGGCGATCTCCAATTATCAGAAGTTCATTATCTCCGGAAGTCTTGATAACTCTATCAAAGTCTGGGATTTCCAGACTGGAAGTTGTACTCGGACATTAAGTGGACATTCCTCTACAGTTATTTCGGTTGCGATCTCCAATGATCAGAAGTTCATTATCTCCGGAAGTCTTGATAACTCTATCAAAGTCTGGGATTTCCAGACTGGAAGTTGTACTCGGACATTAAGGGGACATTCCTCTACAGTTATTTCAGTGGCGATCTCCAATGATCAGAAGTTCATTATCTCCGGAAGTCTTGATAACTCTATCAAAGTCTGGGATTTCCAGACTGGAAGTTGTACTCGGACATTAAGTGGACATTCCTCTGCAGTTATTTCGGTTGCGATCTCCAATGATCAGAAGTTCATTATCTCCGGAAGTCTTGATAACTCTATCAAAGTCTGGGATTTCCAGACTGGAAGTTGTACTCGGACATTAAGTGGACATTCCTCAAGAGTTATTTCGGTTGCGATCTCCAATGATCAGAAGTTCATTATCTCCGGAAGTCTTGATAACTCTATCAAAGTCTGGGATTTCCAGACTGGAAGTTGTACTCGGACATTAAGTGGACATTCCTCTGCAGTTATTTCGGTTGCGATCTCCAATGATCAGAAGTTCATTATCTCCGGAAGTCGTGATAAATCTATCAAAGTCTGGGATTTCCAGACTGGAAGTTGTACTCGGACATTAAGTGGACATTCCTCTGCAGTTATTTCGGTTGCGATCTCCAATGATCAGAAGTTTATTATCTCCGGAAGTTCTGATAACTCTATCAAAGTCTGGGATTTCCAGACTGGAAGTTGTACTCGGACATTAAGTGGACATTCCTCAAGAGTTAGTTCAGTGGCGATCTCCAATGATCAGAAGTTCATTATCTCCGGAAGTTCTGATAACTCTATCAAAGTCTGGGATTTCCAGACTGGAAGTTGTACTCGGACATTAAGTGGACATTCCTCTGGAGTTAGTTCAGTGGCGATCTCCAATTATCAGAAGTTCATTATCTCCGGAAGTCGTGATAAATCTATCAAAGTCTGGGATTTCCAGACTGGAAGTTGTACTCGGACATTAAGTGGACATTCCTCTGCAGTTATTTCGGTTGCGATCTCCAATGATCAGAAGTTTATTATCTCCGGAAGTTGAGATAACTCTATCAAAGTCTGGGATTTCCAGACTGGAAGTTGTACTCGGACATTAAGTGGACATTCCAAGGCAGTTAATTCGGTTGCGATCTCCAATGATCAGAAGTTTATTATCTCCGGAAGTTGAGATAACTCTATCAAAGTCTGGGATTTCCAGACTGGAAGTTGTACTCGGACATTAAGTGGACATTCGTCTACAGTTAGTTCAGTGGCGATCTCCAATGATAAAAAGTTCATTATCTCCGGAAGTCGTGATAACTCTATCAAAGTCTGGGATTTCCAGACTGGAAGTTGTACTCGGACATTAAGTGGACATTCCAAGGCAGTTAATTCGGTTGCGATCTCCAATGATCAGAAGTTCATTATCTCCGGAAGTTCTGATAACTCTATCAAAGTCTGGGATTTCCAGACTGGAAGTTGTACTCGGACATTAAGTGGACATTCCTAGGTAGTTAATTCGGTTGCGATCTCCAATGATCAGAAGTTCATTATCTCCGGAAGTTGAGATAACTCTATCAAAGTCTGGGATTTCCAGACTGGAAGTTGTACTCGAACGATAAGTGGACATTCCAAGGCAGTTAATTCGGTTGCGATCTCCAATGATCGAAAGTTGATTATCTCCGGAAGTTTAGATAACTCTATCAAAGTCTGGGATTTCCAGACTGGAAGTTGTACTCGGACATTAAGTGGACATTCCTAGGTAGTTAATTCGGTTGCGATCTCCAATGATCAGAAGTTCATTATCTCCGGAAGTTGAGATAACTCTATCAAAGTCTGGGATTTCCAGACTGGAAGTTGTACTCGGACATTAAGTGGACATTCCTCTACAGTTATTTCGGTTGCGATCTCCAATGATCGAAAGTTGATTATCTCCGGAAGTTTAGATAACTCTATCAAAGTCTGGGATTTCCAGACTGGAAGTTGTACTCGGACATTAAGGGGACATTCCTCAAGAGTTATTTCAGTTGCGATCTCCAATTATCAGAAGTTCATTATCTCCGGAAGTTTAGATAACTCTATCAAAGTCTGGGATTTCCAGACTGGAAGTTGTACTCGGACATTAAGTGGACATTCCTCAAGAGTTATTTCGGTTGCGATCTCCAATGATCAGAAGTTCATTATCTCCGGAAGTTCTGATAACTCTATCAAAGTCTGGGATTTCCAGACTGGAAGTTGTACTCGGACATTAAGTGGACATTCCTCTACAGTTAGTTCAGTGGCGATCTCCAATTATCAGAAGTTCATTATCTCCGGAAGTCTTGATAACTCTATCAAAGTCTGGGATTTCCAGACTGGAAGTTGTACTCGGACATTAAGTGGACATTCCTCTACAGTTATTTCAGTTGCGATCTCCAATGATCAGAAGTTCATTATCTCCGGAAGTCTTGATAACTCTATCAAAGTCTGGGATTTCCAGACTGGAAGTTGTACTCGGACATTAAGTGGACATTCCTCTACAGTTATTTCGGTTGCGATCTCCAATGATCAGAAGTTCATTATCTCCGGAAGTTCTGATAACTCTATCAAAGTCTGGGATTTCCAGACTGGAAGTTGTACTCGGACATTAAGGGGACATTCCTCTACATTTAGTTCAGTGGCGATCTCCAATTATCAGAAGTTCATTATCTCCGGAAGTCTTGATAACTCTATCAAAGTCTGGGATTTCCAGACTGGAAGTTGTACTCGGACATTAAGTGGACATTCCTCTACAGTTATTTCAGTTGCGATCTCCAATGATCAGAAGTTCATTATCTCCGGAAGTCTTGATAACTCTATCAAAGTCTGGGATTTCCAGACTGGAAGTTGTACTCGGACATTAAGTGGACATTCCTCTGCAGTTATTTCGGTTGCGATCTCCAATGATCAGAAGTTCATTATCTCCGGAAGTTCTGATAACTCTATCAAAGTCTGGGATTTCCAGACTGGAAGTTGTACTCGGACATTAAGTGGACATTCCTCTACAGTTAGTTCAGTGGCGATCTCCAATTATCAGAAGTTCATTATCTCCGGAAGTTGAGATAACTCTATCAAAGTCTGGGATTTCCAGACTGGAAGTTGTACTCGGACATTAAGTGGACATTCCTCTACAGTTAGTTCAGTGGCGATCTCCAATGATCAGAAGTTCATTATCTCCGGAAGTTGAGATAACTCTATCAGAGTCTGGGATTTCCAGACTGGAAGTTGTACTCGGACATTAAGTGGACATTCCTCTACAGTTATTTCGGTTGCGATCTCCAATGATCAGAAGTTCATTATCTCCGGAAGTTCTGATAACTCTATCAAAGTCTTGGATTTCCAGACTGGAAGTTGTACTCGGACATTAAGGGGACATTCCTAAGAGTTAATTCGGTTGCGATCTCCAATCATCAGAAGTTCATTATCTCCGGAAGTTCTGATAACTCTATCAAAGTCTGGGATTTCCAGACTGGAAGTTGTACTCGGACATTAAGTGGACATTCCTCAAGAGTTAGTTCAGTGGCGATCTCCAATTATCAGAAGTTCATTATCTCCGGAAGTCTTGATAACTCTATCAAAGTCTGGGATTTCCAGACTGGAAGTTGTACTCGGACATTAAGTGGACATTCCTCTACAGTTATTTCAGTTGCGATCTCCAATGATCAGAAGTTCATTATCTCCGGAAGTCTTGATAACTCTATCAAAGTCTGGGATTTCCAGACTGGAAGTTGTACTCGGACATTAAGTGGACATTCCTCTGCAGTTATTTCGGTTGCGATCTCCAATGATCAGAAGTTCATTATCTCCGGAAGTCTTGATAACTCTATCAAAGTCTGGGATTTCCAGACTGGAAGTTGTACTCGGACATTAAGTGGACATTCCTCTGCAGTTATTTCGGTTGCGATCTCCAATGATCAGAAGTTCATTATCTCCGGAAGTTGAGATAACTCTATCAAAGTCTGGGATTTCCAGACTGGAAGTTGTACTCGGACATTAAGTGAACATTCCTCTGGAGTTAATTCGGTAGCGATCTCCAATGATCAGAAGTTCATTATCTCCGGAAGTTCTAATAACTCTATCAAAGTCTGGGATTTCCAGACTGGAAGTTGTACTCGGACATTAAGTGGACATTCCTCAAGAGTTAATTCGGTTGCGATCTCCAATGATCAGAAGTTCATTATCTCCGGAAGTTCTGATAACTCTATCAAAGTCTGGGATTTCCAGACTGGAAGTTGTACTCGGACATTAAGTGGACATTCCTCTACAGTTAGTTCAGTGGCGATCTCCAATGATCAGAAGTTCATTATCTCCGGAAGTTCTGATAACTCTATCAAAGTCTGGGATTTCCAGACTGGAAGTTGTACTCGGACATTAAGTGGACATTCCTCTGGAGTTAATTCGGTTGCGATCTCCAATGATCAGAAGTTCATTATCTCCGGAAGTTCTAATAACTCTATCAAAGTCTGGGATTTCCAGACTGGAAGTTGTACTCGGACATTAAGTGGACATTCCTCAAGAGTTAATTCGGTTGCGATCTCCAATGATCAGAAGTTCATTATCTCCGGAAGTTCTGATAACTCTATCAAAGTCTGGGATTTCCAGACTGGAAGTTGTACTCGGACATTAAGTGGACATTCCTCTACAGTTAGTTCAGTGGCGATCTCCAATGATCAGAAGTTCATTATCTCCGGAAGTTCTGATAACTCTATCAAAGTCTGGGATTTCCAGACTGGAAGTTGTACTCGGACATTAAGTGGACATTCCTCTGCAGTTATTTCGGTTGCGATCTCCAATGATCAGAAGTTTATTATCTCCGGAAGTCTTGATAACTCTATCAAAGTCTGGGATTTCCAGACTGGAAGTTGTACTCGGACATTAAGTGGACATTCCAAGGCAGTTAATTCGGTTGCGATCTCCAATGATCAGAAGTTCATTATCTCCGGAAGTTCTGATAACTCTATCAAAGTCTGGGATTTCCAGACTGGAAGTTGTACTCGGACATTAAGTGGACATTCCTCTTCAGTTAGTTCAGTGGCGATCTCCAATGATCAGAAGTTCATTATCTCCGGAAGTCGTGATAACTCTATCAAAGTCTGGGATTTCCAGACTGGAAGTTGTACTCGGACATTAAGTGGACATTCCTCTTCAGTTATTTCGGTTGCGATCTCCAATGATCAGAAGTTCATTATCTCCGGAAGTTGAGATAACTCTATCAAAGTCTGGGATTTCCAGACTGGAAGTTGTACTCGGACATTAAGTGGACATTCCTCTACAGTTATTTCGGTTGCGATCTCCAATGATCAGAAGTTCATTATCTCCGGAAGTTCTGATAACTCTATCAAAGTCTGGGATTTCCAGACTGGAAGTTGTACTCGGACATTAAGTGGACATTCCTCTTCAGTTAGTTCAGTGGCGATCTCCAATGATCAGAAGTTCATTATCTCCGGAAGTCGTGATAACTCTATCAAAGTCTGGGATTTCCAGACTGGAAGTTGTACTCGGACATTAAGTGGACATTCCTCTACAGTTAGTTCAGTGGCGATCTCCAATTATCAGAAGTTCATTATCTCCGGAAGTCTTGATAACTCTATCAAAGTCTGGGATTTCCAGACTGGAAGTTGTACTCGGACATTAAGTGGACATTCCTCTACAGTTAGTTCAGTGGCGATCTCCAATTATCAGAAGTTCATTATCTCCGGAAGTCTTGATAACTCTATCAAAGTCTGGGATTTCCAGACTGGAAGTTGTACTCGGACATTAAGTGGACATTCCTCTACAGTTAGTTCGGTTGCGATCTCCAATGATCAGAAGTTCATTATCTCCGGAAGTTGAGATAACTCTATCAAAGTCTGGGATTTCCAGACTGGAAGTTGTACTCGGACATTAAGTGGACATTCCTAGGAAGTTAATTCGGTTGCGATCTCCAATGATCAGAAGTTCATTATCTCCGGAAGTTGAGATAACTCTATCAAAGTCTGGGATTTCCAGACTGGAAGTTGTACTCGGACATTAAGTGGACATTCCTATGGAGTTACTTCGATGGCGATCTCCAATGATCAGAAGTTCATTATCTCCGGAAGTTCTGATAACTCTATCAAAGTCTGGGATTTCCAGACTGGAAGTTGTACTCGGACATTAAGTGGACATTCCTCTACATTTAGTTCAGTGGCGATCTCCAATTATCAGAAGTTCATTATCTCCGGAAGTCGTGATAAATCTATCAAAGTCTGGGATTTCCAGACTGGAAGTTGTACTCGGACATTAAGTGGACATTCCTCTACAGTTATTTCGGTTGCGATCTCCAATGATCAGAAGTTTATTATCTCCGGAAGTTGAGATAACTCTATCAAAGTCTGGGATTTCCAGACTGGAAGTTGTACTCGGACATTAAGTGGACATTCCTCTACAGTTAGTTCAGTTGCGATCTCCAATTATCAGAAGTTCATTATCTCCGGAAGTCGTGATAACTCTATCAAAGTCTGGGATTTCCAGACTGGAAGTTGTACTCGGACATTAAGTGGACATTCCTCTGCAGTTATTTCGGTTGCGATCTCCAATGATCGAAAGTTGATTATCTCCGGAAGTCTTGATAACTCTATCAAAGTCTGGGATTTCCAGACTGGAAGTTGTACTCGGACATTAAGTGGACATTCCTCTACAGTTAGTTCAGTGGCGATCTCCAATGATCAGAAGTTCATTATCTCCGGAAGTTGAGATAACTCTATCAGAGTCTTGGATTTCCAGACTGGAAGTTGTACTCGGACATTAAGTGGACATTCCTCAAGAGTTATTTCGGTTGCGATCTCCAATGATCAGAAGTTCATTATCTCCGGAAGTTCTGATAACTCTATCAAAGTCTTGGATTTCCAGACTGGAAGTTGTACTCGGACATTAAGTGGACATTCCTCTGCAGTTATTTCGGTTGCGATCTCCAATGATCAGAAGTTCATTATCTCCGGAAGTCTTGATAACTCTATCAAAGTCTGGGATTTCCAGACTGGAAGTTGTACTCGGACATTAAGTGGACATTCCTCTGCAGTTATTTCGGTTGCGATCTCCAATGATCAGAAGTTCATTATCTCCGGAAGTTGAGATAACTCTATCAAAGTCTGGGATTTCCAGACTGGAAGTTGTACTCGGACATTAAGTGGACATTCCTCTACAGTTAATTCGGTTGCGATCTCCAATGATCAGAAGTTCATTATCTCCGGAAGTTCTGATAACTCTATCAAAGTCTTGGATTTCCAGACTGGAAGTTGTACTCGGACATTAAGTGGACATTCCTCTGCAGTTATTTCGGTTGCGATCTCCAATGATCAGAAGTTCATTATCTCCGGAAGTCTTGATAACTCTATCAAAGTCTTGGATTTCCAGACTGGAAGTTGTACTCGGACATTAAGTGGACATTCCTCTGCAGTTAATTCGGTTGCGATCTCCAATGATCAGAAGTTCATTATCTCCGGAAGTTCTGATAACTCTATCAAAGTCTGGGATTTCCAGACTGGAAGTTGTACTCGGACATTAAGTGGACATTCCTCTACAGTTAGTTCAGTGGCGATCTCCAATTATCAGAAGTTCATTATCTCCGGAAGTCTTGATAACTCTATCAAAGTCTGGGATTTCCAGACTGGAAGTTGTACTCGGACATTAAGTGGACATTCCTAGGTAGTTTATTCGGTTGCGATCTCCAATGATCAGAAGTTCATTATCTCCGGAAGTTTGATAACTCTATCAAAGTCTGGGATTTCCAGACTGGAAGTTGTACTCGGACATTAAGTGGACATTCGTCTACAGTTATTTCGGTTGCGATCTCCAATGATCAGAAGTTCATTATCTCCGGAAGTTCTGATAACTCTATCAAAGTCTGGGATTTCCAGACTGGAAGTTGTACTCGGACATTAAGGGGACATTCCTCTACAGTTAGTTCAGTTGCGATCTCCAATGATCAGAAGTTCATTATCTCCGGAAGTCTTGATAACTCTATCAAAGTCTGGGATTTCCAGACTGGAAGTTGTACTCGGACATTAAGTGGACATTCCTAGGTAGTTTATTCGGTTGCGATCTCCAATGATCAGAAGTTCATTATCTCCGGAAGTCTTGATAACTCTATCAAAGTCTGGGATTTCCAGACTGGAAGTTGTACTCGGACATTAAGTGGACATTCCTCTACAGTTAGTTCAGTGGCGATCTCCAATTATCAGAAGTTCATTATCTCCGGAAGTCGTGATAACTCTATCAAAGTCTGGGATTTCCAGACTGGAAGTTGTACTCGGACATTAAGTGGACATTCCTCTGCAGTTATTTCGGTTGCGATCTCCAATGATCAGAAGTTCATTATCTCCGGAAGTCTTGATAACTCTATCAAAGTCTGGGATTTCCAGACTGGAAGTTGTACTCGGACATTAAGTGGACATTCCTAGGTAGTTTATTCGGTTGCGATCTCCAATGATCAGAAGTTCATTATCTCCGGAAGTCTTGATAACTCTATCAAAGTCTGGGATTTCCAGACTGGAAGTTGTACTCGGACATTAAGTGGACATTCCTAGGTAGTTTATTCGGTTGCGATCTCCAATGATCAGAAGTTCATTATCTCCGGAAGTTGAGATCACTCTATCAAAGTCTGGGATTTCCAGACTGGAAGTTGTACTCGAACGATAAGTGGACATTCCAAGGCAGTTAATTCGGTTGCGATCTCCAATGATCAGAAGTTCATTATCTCCGGAAGTTCTGATAACTCTATCAAAGTCTGGGATTTCCAGACTGGAAGTTGTACTCGGACATTAAGTGGACATTCCTCAAGAGTTAGTTCAGTGGCGATCTCCAATTATCAGAAGTTCATTATCTCCGGAAGTCGTGATAACTCTATCAAAGTCTGGGATTTCCAGACTGGAAGTTGTACTCGGACATTAAGTGGACATTCCTCTGCAGTTATTTCGGTTGCGATCTCCAATGATCAGAAGTTCATTATCTCCGGAAGTCTTGATAACTCTATCAAAGTCTGGGATTTCCAGACTGGAAGTTGTACTCGGACATTAAGTGGACATTCCTAGGTAGTTTATTCGGTTGCGATCTCCAATGATCAGAAGTTCATTATCTCCGGAAGTTGAGATCACTCTATCAAAGTCTGGGATTTCCAGACTGGAAGTTGTACTCGAACGATAAGTGGACATTCCAAGGCAGTTAATTCGGTTGCGATCTCCAATGATCAGAAGTTCATTATCTCCGGAAGTCTTGATAACTCTATCAAAGTCTGGGATTTCCAGACTGGAAGTTGTACTCGGACATTAAGTGGACATTCCTCTACAGTTAGTTCAGTGGCGATCTCCAATTATCAGAAGTTCATTATCTCCGGAAGTCGTGATAACTCTATCAAAGTCTGGGATTTCCAGACTGGAAGTTGTACTCGGACATTAAGTGGACATTCCTCAAGAGTTATTTCGGTTGCGATCTCCAATGATCAGAAGTTCATTATCTCCGGAAGTCTTGATAACTCTATCAAAGTCTGGGATTTCCAGACTGGAAGTTGTACTCGGACATTAAGTGGACATTCTCTACAGTTAGTTCAGTGGCGATCTCCAATGATCAGAAGTTCATTATCTCCGGAAGTTGAGATCACTCTATCAAAGTCTGGGATTTCCAGACTGGAAGTTGTACTCGAACGATAAGTGGACATTCCAAGGCAGTTAATTCGGTTGCGATCTCCAATGATCAGAAGTTCATTATCTCCGGAAGTCGTGATAAATCTATCAAAGTCTGGGATTTCCAGACTGGAAGTTGTACTCGGACATTAAGTGGACATTCTTCTACAGTTAGTTCAGTGGCGATCTCCAATGATCAGAAGTTCATTATCTCCGGAAGTTGAGATAACTCTATCAAAGTCTGGGATTTCCAGACTGGAAGTTGTACTCGGACATTAAGTGGACATTCCTAGGTAGTTTATTCGGTTGCGATCTCCAATGATCGAAAGTTGATTATCTCCGGAAGTTTAGATAACTCTATCAAAGTCTGGGATTTCCAGACTGGAAGTTGTACTCGGACATTAAGTGGACATTCCTCAAGAGTTATTTCGGTTGCGATCTCCAATGATCAGAAGTTCATTATCTCCGGAAGTTCTGATAACTCTATCAAAGTCTGGGATTTCCAGACTGGAAGTTGTACTCGGACATTAAGTGGACATTCCTCTACAGTTATTTCGGTTGCGATCTCCAATGATCAGAAGTTCATTATCTCCGGAAGTTCTGATAACTCTATCAAAGTCTGGGATTTCCAGACTGGAAGTTGTACTCGGACATTAAGTGGACATTCCTCAAGAGTTAGTTCAGTGGCGATCTCCAATTATCAGAAGTTCATTATCTCCGGAAGTCGTGATAACTCTATCAAAGTCTGGGATTTCCAGACTGGAAGTTGTACTCGGACATTAAGTGGACATTCCTCTGCAGTTATTTCGGTTGCGATCTCCAATGATCAGAAGTTCATTATCTCCGGAAGTCTTGATAACTCTATCAAAGTCTGGGATTTCCAGACTGGAAGTTGTACTCGGACATTAAGTGGACATTCCTAGGTAGTTTATTCGGTTGCGATCTCCAATGATCAGAAGTTCATTATCTCCGGAAGTTGAGATCACTCTATCAAAGTCTGGGATTTCCAGACTGGAAGTTGTACTCGAACGATAAGTGGACATTCCAAGGCAGTTAATTCGGTTGCGATCTCCAATGATCAGAAGTTCATTATCTCCGGAAGTCTTGATAACTCTATCAAAGTCTGGGATTTCCAGACTGGAAGTTGTACTCGGACATTAAGTGGACATTCCTCTACAGTTAGTTCAGTGGCGATCTCCAATTATCAGAAGTTCATTATCTCCGGAAGTCGTGATAACTCTATCAAAGTCTGGGATTTCCAGACTGGAAGTTGTACTCGGACATTAAGTGGACATTCCTCAAGAGTTATTTCGGTTGCGATCTCCAATGATCAGAAGTTCATTATCTCCGGAAGTCTTGATAACTCTATCAAAGTCTGGGATTTCCAGACTGGAAGTTGTACTCGGACATTAAGTGGACATTCCTCTACAGTTAGTTCAGTGGCGATCTCCAATGATCAGAAGTTCATTATCTCCGGAAGTTGAGATCACTCTATCAAAGTCTGGGATTTCCAGACTGGAAGTTGTACTCGAACGATAAGTGGACATTCCAAGGCAGTTAATTCGGTTGCGATCTCCAATGATCAGAAGTTCATTATCTCCGGAAGTCGTGATAAATCTATCAAAGTCTGGGATTTCCAGACTGGAAGTTGTACTCGGACATTAAGTGGACATTCTTCTACAGTTAGTTCAGTGGCGATCTCCAATGATCAGAAGTTCATTATCTCCGGAAGTTGAGATAACTCTATCAAAGTCTGGGATTTCCAGACTGGAAGTTGTACTCGGACATTAAGTGGACATTCCTAGGTAGTTTATTCGGTTGCGATCTCCAATGATCGAAAGTTGATTATCTCCGGAAGTTTAGATAACTCTATCAAAGTCTGGGATTTCCAGACTGGAAGTTGTACTCGGACATTAAGTGGACATTCCTCAAGAGTTATTTCGGTTGCGATCTCCAATGATCAGAAGTTCATTATCTCCGGAAGTTCTGATAACTCTATCAAAGTCTGGGATTTCCAGACTGGAAGTTGTACTCGGACATTAAGTGGACATTCCTCTACAGTTATTTCGGTTGCGATCTCCAATGATCAGAAGTTCATTATCTCCGGAAGTTCTGATAACTCTATCAAAGTCTTGGATTTCCAGACTGGAAGTTGTACTCGGACATTAAGGGGACATTCCTCAAGAGTTAATTCGGTTGCGATCTCCAATGATCAGAAGTTCATTATCTCCGGAAGTCTTGATAACTCTATCAAAGTCTGGGATTTCCAGACTGGAAGTTGTACTCGGACATTAAGGGGACATTCATCAAGAGTTAGTTCAGTGGCGATCTCCAATGATCAGAAGTTCATTATCTCCGGAAGTTGAGATAACTCTATCAAAGTCTGGGATTTCCAGACTGGAAGTTGTACTCGGACATTAAGTGGACATTCCTAGGTAGTTTATTCGGTTGCGATCTCCAATGATCAGAAGTTCATTATCTCCGGAAGTTGAGATCACTCTATCAAAGTCTGGGATTTCCAGACTGGAAGTTGTACTCGGACATTAAGTGGACATTCCTCTACAGTTATTTCGGTTGCGATCTCCAATGATCAGAAGTTCATTATCTCCGGAAGTTCTGATAACTCTATCAAAGTCTTGGATTTCCAGACTGGAAGTTGTACTCGGACATTAAGGGGACATTCCTAGGTAGTTTATTCGGTTGCGATCTCCAATGATCAGAAGTTCATTATCTCCGGAAGTCTTGATAACTCTATCAAAGTCTGGGATTTCCAGACTGGAAGTTGTACTCGGACATTAAGTGGACATTCCTAGGTAGTTTATTCGGTTGCGATCTCCAATGATCAGAAGTTCATTATCTCCGGAAGTTGAGATCACTCTATCAAAGTCTGGGATTTCCAGACTGGAAGTTGTACTCGAACGATAAGTGGACATTCCAAGGCAGTTAATTCGGTTGCGATCTCCAATGATCAGAAGTTCATTATCTCCGGAAGTCTTGATAACTCTATCAAAGTCTGGGATTTCCAGACTGGAAGTTGTACTCGGACATTAAGTGGACATTCCTCTACAGTTAGTTCAGTGGCGATCTCCAATGATCAGAAGTTCATTATCTCCGGAAGTTGAGATAACTCTATCAAAGTCTGGGATTTCCAGACTGGAAGTTGTACTCGGACATTAAGTGGACATTCCTCTACAGTTATTTCGGTTGCGATCTCCAATGATCAGAAGTTCATTATCTCCGGAAGTTGAGATAACTCTATCAAAGTCTGGGATTTCCAGACTGGAAGTTGTACTCGGACATTAAGTGGACATTCCTCAAGAGTTATTTCGGTTGCGATCTCCAATGATCAGAAGTTCATTATCTCCGGAAGTTCTGATAACTCTATCAAAGTCTGGGATTTCCAGACTGGAAGTTGTACTCGGACATTAAGTGGACATTCCTCTACAGTTATTTCGGTTGCGATCTCCAATGATCAGAAGTTCATTATCTCCGGAAGTTCTGATAACTCTATCAAAGTCTTGGATTTCCAGACTGGAAGTTGTACTCGGACATTAAGGGGACATTCCTCAAGAGTTAATTCGGTTGCGATCTCCAATGATCAGAAGTTCATTATCTCCGGAAGTCTTGATAACTCTATCAAAGTCTGGGATTTCCAGACTGGAAGTTGTACTCGGACATTAAGTGGACATTCCTAGGTAGTTTATTCGGTAGTGATCTCCAATGATCAGAAGTTCATTATCTCCGGAAGTTGAGATCACTCTATCAAATTCTCGGATTTCCAGACTGGAAGTTGTACTCGGACATTAAGTGGACATTCCTCTACAGTTATTTCGGTTGCGATCTCCAATGATCAGAAGTTCATTATCTCCGGAAGTTGAGATCACTCTATCAAAGTCTGGGATTTCCAGACTGGAAGTTGTACTCGGACATTAAGTGGACATTCCTCTACAGTTAGTTCAGTGGCGATCTCCAATTATCAGAAGTTCATTATCTCCGGAAGTCTTGATAACTCTATCAAAGTCTGGGATTTCCAGACTGGAAGTTGTACTCGGACATTAAGTGGACATTCCTAGGTAGTTTATTCGGTAGTGATCTCCAATGATCAGAAGTTCATTATCTCCGGAAGTTTAGATAACTCTATCAAATTCTCGGATTTCCAGACTGGAAGTTGTACTCGGACATTAAGTGGACATTCCTCTACAGTTATTTCGGTTGCGATCTCCAATGATCAGAAGTTCATTATCTCCGGAAGTTGAGATCACTCTATCAAAGTCTGGGATTTCCAGACTGGAAGTTGTACTCGGACATTAAGTGGACATTCCTCTGCAGTTATTTCGGTTGCGATCTCCAATGATCAGAAGTTCATTATCTCCGGAAGTTCTGATAACTCTATCAAAGTCTGGGATTTCCAGACTGGAAGTTGTACTCGAACGATAAGTGGACATTCCAAGGCAGTTAATTCGGTTGCGATCTCCAATGATCAGAAGTTCATTATCTCCGGAAGTCGTGATAAATCTATCAAAGTCTGGGATTTCCAGACTGGAAGTTGTACTCGGACATTAAGTGGACATTCCTCTACAGTTAGTTCAGTGGCGATCTCCAATGATCAGAAGTTCATTATCTCCGGAAGTTGAGATAACTCTATCAAAGTCTGGGATTTCCAGACTGGAAGTTGTACTCGGACATTAAGTGGACATTCCTAGGTAGTTTATTCGGTTGCGATCTCCAATGATCGAAAGTTGATTATCTCCGGAAGTTTAGATAACTCTATCAAAGTCTGGGATTTCCAGACTGGAAGTTGTACTCGGACATTAAGTGGACATTCCTCAAGAGTTATTTCGGTTGCGATCTCCAATGATCAGAAGTTCATTATCTCCGGAAGTTCTGATAACTCTATCAAAGTCTGGGATTTCCAGACTGGAAGTTGTACTCGGACATTAAGTGGACATTCCTCTACAGTTATTTCGGTTGCGATCTCCAATGATCAGAAGTTCATTATCTCCGGAAGTTGAGATCACTCTATCAAAGTCTTGGATTTCCAGACTGGAAGTTGTACTCGGACATTAAGGGGACATTCCTCAAGAGTTAATTCGGTTGCGATCTCCAATGATCAGAAGTTCATTATCTCCGGAAGTCTTGATAACTCTATCAAAGTCTGGGATTTCCAGACTGGAAGTTGTACTCGGACATTAAGGGGACATTCCTCAAGAGTTAGTTCAGTGGCGATCTCCAATGATCAGAAGTTCATTATCTCCGGAAGTTGAGATAACTCTATCAAAGTCTGGGATTTCCAGACTGGAAGTTGTACTCGGACATTAAGTGGACATTCCTCTACAGTTAGTTCAGTGGCGATCTCCAATGATCAGAAGTTCATTATCTCCGGAAGTTCTGATAACTCTATCAAAGTCTGGGATTTCCAGACTGGAAGTTGTACTCGGACATTAAGTGGACATTCCTCTACAGTTATTTCGGTTGCGATCTCCAATGATCAGAAGTTCATTATCTCCGGAAGTTCTGATAACTCTATCAAAGTCTTGGATTTCCAGACTGGAAGTTGTACTCGGACATTAAGGGGACATTCCTCAAGAGTTAATTCGGTTGCGATCTCCAATGATCAGAAGTTCATTATCTCCGGAAGTCTTGATAACTCTATCAAAGTCTGGGATTTCCAGACTGGAAGTTGTACTCGGACATTAAGTGGACATTCCTAGGTAGTTTATTCGGTAGTGATCTCCAATGATCAGAAGTTCATTATCTCCGGAAGTTTAGATAACTCTATCAAATTCTCGGATTTCCAGACTGGAAGTTGTACTCGGACATTAAGTGGACATTCCTCTACAGTTATTTCGGTTGCGATCTCAAATGATCAGAAGTTCATTATCTCCGGAAGTCTTGATAACTCTATCAAAGTCTGGGATTTCCAGACTGGAAGTTGTACTCGGACATTAAGTGGACATTCCTCTACAGTTAGTTCAGTGGCGATCTCCAATGATCAGAAGTTCATTATCTCCGGAAGTTCTGATAACTCTATCAAAGTCTGGGATTTCCAGACTGGAAGTTGTACTCGGACATTAAGTGGACATTCCTCTACAGTTATTTCGGTTGCGATCTCCAATGATCAGAAGTTCATTATCTCCGGAAGTTCTGATAACTCTATCAAAGTCTTGGATTTCCAGACTGGAAGTTGTACTCGGACATTAAGTGGACATTCCTAGGTAGTTTATTCGGTTGCGATCTCCAATGATCGAAAGTTGATTATCTCCGGAAGTTTAGATAACTCTATCAAAGTCTGGGATTTCCAGACTGGAAGTTGTACTCGGACATTAAGTGGACATTCCTCTACAGTTAGTTCAGTGGCGATCTCCAATGATCAGAAGTTCATTATCTCCGGAAGTTCTGATAACTCTATCAAAGTCTGGGATTTCCAGACTGGAAGTTGTACTCGGACATTAAGTGGACATTCCTCTACAGTTATTTCGGTTGCGATCTCCAATGATCAGAAGTTCATTATCTCCGGAAGTTCTGATAACTCTATCAAAGTCTTGGATTTCCAGACTGGAAGTTGTACTCGGACATTAAGGGGACATTCCTCAAGAGTTAATTCGGTTGCGATCTCCAATGATCAGAAGTTCATTATCTCCGGAAGTCTTGATAACTCTATCAAAGTCTGGGATTTCCAGACTGGAAGTTGTACTCGGACATTAAGTGGACATTCCTAGGTAGTTTATTCGGTAGTGATCTCCAATGATCAGAAGTTCATTATCTCCGGAAGTTTAGATAACTCTATCAAATTCTCGGATTTCCAGACTGGAAGTTGTACTCGGACATTAAGTGGACATTCCTCTACAGTTATTTCGGTTGCGATCTCCAATGATCAGAAGTTCATTATCTCCGGAAGTTGAGATCACTCTATCAAAGTCTGGGATTTCCAGACTGGAAGTTGTACTCGGACATTAAGTGGACATTCCTCTACAGTTAGTTCAGTGGCGATCTCCAATGATCAGAAGTTCATTATCTCCGGAAGTCGTGATAACTCTATCAAAGTCTGGGATTTCCAGACTGGAAGTTGTACTCGGACATTAAGTGGACATTCCTAGGTAGTTTATTCGGTAGTGATCTCCAATGATCAGAAGTTCATTATCTCCGGAAGTTTAGATAACTCTATCAAATTCTCGGATTTCCAGACTGGAAGTTGTACTCGGACATTAAGTGGACATTCCTCTACAGTTATTTCGGTTGCGATCTCCAATGATCAGAAGTTCATTATCTCCGGAAGTTGAGATCACTCTATCAAAGTCTGGGATTTCCAGACTGGAAGTTGTACTCGGACATTAAGTGGACATTCCTCTGCAGTTATTTCGGTTGCGATCTCCAATGATCGAAAGTTGATTATCTCCGGAAGTCTTGATAACTCTATCAAAGTCTGGGATTTCCAGACTGGAAGTTGTACTCGAACGATAAGTGGACATTCCAAGGCAGTTAATTCGGTTGCGATCTCCAATGATCAGAAGTTCATTATCTCCGGAAGTCGTGATAAATCTATCAAAGTCTGGGATTTCCAGACTGGAAGTTGTACTCGGACATTAAGTGGACATTCCTCTACAGTTAGTTCAGTGGCGATCTCCAATGATCAGAAGTTCATTATCTCCGGAAGTTGAGATAACTCTATCAAAGTCTGGGATTTCCAGACTGGAAGTTGTACTCGGACATTAAGTGGACATTCCTAGGTAGTTTATTCGGTTGCGATCTCCAATGATCGAAAGTTGATTATCTCCGGAAGTTTAGATAACTCTATCAAAGTCTGGGATTTCCAGACTGGAAGTTGTACTCGGACATTAAGTGGACATTCCTCTACAGTTATTTCGGTTGCGATCTCCAATGATCAGAAGTTCATTATCTCCGGAAGTTCTGATAACTCTATCAAAGTCTTGGATTTCCAGACTGGAAGTTGTACTCGGACATTAAGTGGACATTCCTAGGTAGTTTATTCGGTTGCGATCTCCAATGATCGAAAGTTGATTATCTCCGGAAGTTTAGATAACTCTATCAAAGTCTGGGATTTCCAGACTGGAAGTTGTACTCGGACATTAAGTGGACATTCCTCTACAGTTAGTTCAGTGGCGATCTCCAATGATCAGAAGTTCATTATCTCCGGAAGTTCTGATAACTCTATCAAAGTCTGGGATTTCCAGACTGGAAGTTGTACTCGGACATTAAGTGGACATTCCTCTACAGTTATTTCGGTTGCGATCTCCAATGATCAGAAGTTCATTATCTCCGGAAGTTCTGATAACTCTATCAAAGTCTTGGATTTCCAGACTGGAAGTTGTACTCGGACATTAAGGGGACATTCCTCAAGAGTTAATTCGGTTGCGATCTCCAATGATCAGAAGTTCATTATCTCCGGAAGTCTTGATAACTCTATCAAAGTCTGGGATTTCCAGACTGGAAGTTGTACTCGGACATTAAGTGGACATTCCTAGGTAGTTTATTCGGTAGTGATCTCCAATGATCAGAAGTTCATTATCTCCGGAAGTTTAGATAACTCTATCAAATTCTCGGATTTCCAGACTGGAAGTTGTACTCGGACATTAAGTGGACATTCCTCTACAGTTATTTCGGTTGCGATCTCCAATGATCAGAAGTTCATTATCTCCGGAAGTTGAGATCACTCTATCAAAGTCTGGGATTTCCAGACTGGAAGTTGTACTCGGACATTAAGTGGACATTCCTCTACAGTTAGTTCAGTGGCGATCTCCAATGATCAGAAGTTCATTATCTCCGGAAGTCGTGATAACTCTATCAAAGTCTGGGATTTCCAGACTGGAAGTTGTACTCGGACATTAAGTGGACATTCCTAGGTAGTTTATTCGGTAGTGATCTCCAATGATCAGAAGTTCATTATCTCCGGAAGTTTAGATAACTCTATCAAATTCTCGGATTTCCAGACTGGAAGTTGTACTCGGACATTAAGTGGACATTCCTCTACAGTTATTTCGGTTGCGATCTCCAATGATCAGAAGTTCATTATCTCCGGAAGTTGAGATCACTCTATCAAAGTCTGGGATTTCCAGACTGGAAGTTGTACTCGGACATTAAGTGGACATTCCTCTGCAGTTATTTCGGTTGCGATCTCCAATGATCGAAAGTTGATTATCTCCGGAAGTTGAGATCACTCTATCAAAGTCTGGGATTTCCAGACTGGAAGTTGTACTCGAACGATAAGTGGACATTCCAAGGCAGTTAATTCGGTTGCGATCTCCAATGATCAGAAGTTCATTATCTCCGGAAGTCGTGATAAATCTATCAAAGTCTGGGATTTCCAGACTGGAAGTTGTACTCGGACATTAAGTGGACATTCCTCTACAGTTAGTTCAGTGGCGATCTCCAATGATCAGAAGTTCATTATCTCCGGAAGTTCTGATAACTCTATCAAAGTCTGGGATTTCCAGACTGGAAGTTGTACTCGGACATTAAGTGGACATTCCTCTACAGTTATTTCGGTTGCGATCTCCAATGATCAGAAGTTCATTATCTCCGGAAGTTCTGATAACTCTATCAAAGTCTGGGATTTCCAGACTGGAAGTTGTACTCGGACATTAAGTGGACATTCCTAGGTAGTTTATTCGGTAGTGATCTCCAATGATCAGAAGTTCATTATCTCCGGAAGTTTAGATAACTCTATCAAATTCTCGGATTTCCAGACTGGAAGTTGTACTCGGACATTAAGTGGACATTCCTCTACAGTTATTTCGGTTGCGATCTCCAATGATCAGAAGTTCATTATCTCCGGAAGTCTTGATAACTCTATCAAAGTCTGGGATTTCCAGACTGGAAGTTGTACTCGGACATTAAGTGGACATTCCTCTACAGTTAGTTCAGTGGCGATCTCCAATGATCAGAAGTTCATTATCTCCGGAAGTTGAGATCACTCTATCAAAGTCTGGGATTTCCAGACTGGAAGTTGTACTCGAACGATAAGTGGACATTCCAAGGCAGTTAATTCGGTTGCGATCTCCAATGATCAGAAGTTCATTATCTCCGGAAGTCGTGATAAATCTATCAAAGTCTGGGATTTCCAGACTGGAAGTTGTACTCGGACATTAAGTGGACATTCCTCTACAGTTAGTTCAGTGGCGATCTCCAATGATCAGAAGTTCATTATCTCCGGAAGTTGAGATAACTCTATCAAAGTCTGGGATTTCCAGACTGGAAGTTGTACTCGAACGATAAGTGGACATTCCAAGGCAGTTAATTCGGTTGCGATCTCCAATGATCAGAAGTTTATTATCTCCGGAAGTTGAGATAACTCTATCAAAGTCTGGGATTTCCAGACTGGAAGTTGTACTCGGACATTAAGTGGACATTCCTCTACAGTTAGTTCAGTGGCGATCTCCAATGATCAGAAGTTCATTATCTCCGGAAGTTGAGATAACTCTATCAAAGTCTGGGATTTCCAGACTGGAAGTTGTACTCGGACATTAAGTGGACATTCCTAGGTAGTTTATTCGGTTGCGATCTCCAATGATCGAAAGTTGATTATCTCCGGAAGTTTAGATAACTCTATCAAAGTCTGGGATTTCCAGACTGGAAGTTGTACTCGGACATTAAGGGGACATTCCTCAAGAGTTAATTCGGTTGCGATCTCCAATGATCAGAAGTTCATTATCTCCGGAAGTCTTGATAACTCTATCAAAGTCTGGGATTTCCAGACTGGAAGTTGTACTCGGACATTAAGGGGACATTCCTCAAGAGTTAGTTCAGTGGCGATCTCCAATGATCAGAAGTTCATTATCTCCGGAAGTTGAGATAACTCTATCAAAGTCTGGGATTTCCAGACTGGAAGTTGTACTCGGACATTAAGTGGACATTCCTAGGTAGTTTATTCGGTTGCGATCTCCAATGATCAGAAGTTCATTATCTCCGGAAGTTGAGATCACTCTATCAAAGTCTGGGATTTCCAGACTGGAAGTTGTACTCGGACATTAAGTGGACATTCCTAGGTAGTTTATTCGGTTGCGATCTCCAATGATCAGAAGTTCATTATCTCCGGAAGTTTAGATAACTCTATCAAAGTCTTGGATTTCCAGACTGGAAGTTGTACTCGGACATTAAGGGGACATTCCAAGGCAGTTAATTCGGTTGCGATCTCCAATGATCAGAAGTTCATTATCTCCGGAAGTCTTGATAACTCTATCAAAGTCTGGGATTTCCAGACTGGAAGTTGTACTCGGACATTAAGTGGACATTCCTAGGTAGTTTATTCGGTTGCGATCTCCAATGATCAGAAGTTCATTATCTCCGGAAGTTGAGATCACTCTATCAAAGTCTGGGATTTCCAGACTGGAAGTTGTACTCGAACGATAAGTGGACATTCCAAGGCAGTTAATTCGGTTGCGATCTCCAATGATCAGAAGTTCATTATCTCTGGAAGTCTTGATAACTCTATCAAAGTCTGGGATTTCCAGACTGGAAGTTGTACTCGGACATTAAGTGGACATTCCTCTACAGTTAGTTCAGTGGCGATCTCCAATCATCAGAAGTTCATTATCTCCGGAAGTTGAGATAACTCTATCAAAGTCTGGGATTTCCAGACTGGAAGTTGTACTCGGACATTAAGTGGACATTCCTAGGTAGTTTATTCGGTTGCGATCTCCAATGATCGAAAGTTGATTATCTCCGGAAGTTTAGATAACTCTATCAAAGTCTGGGATTTCCAGACTGGAAGTTGTACTCGGACATTAAGTGGACATTCCTCAAGAGTTATTTCGGTTGCGATCTCCAATGATCAGAAGTTCATTATCTCCGGAAGTTCTGATAACTCTATCAAAGTCTGGGATTTCCAGACTGGAAGTTGTACTCGGACATTAAGGGGACATTCCTCAAGAGTTAATTCGGTTGCGATCTCCAATGATCAGAAGTTCATTATCTCCGGAAGTTCTGATAACTCTATCAAAGTCTTGGATTTCCAGACTGGAAGTTGTACTCGGACATTAAGGGGACATTCCTCAAGAGTTAATTCGGTTGCGATCTCCAATGATCAGAAGTTCATTATCTCCGGAAGTCTTGATAACTCTATCAAAGTCTGGGATTTCCAGACTGGAAGTTGTACTCGGACATTAAGTGGACATTCCTAGGTAGTTTATTCGGTAGTGATCTCCAATGATCAGAAGTTCATTATCTCCGGAAGTTTAGATAACTCTATCAAAGTCTGGGATTTCCAGACTGGAAGTTGTACTCGGACATTAAGTGGACATTCCTCAAGAGTTATTTCGGTTGCGATCTCCAATGATCAGAAGTTCATTATCTCCGGAAGTTCTGATAACTCTATCAAAGTCTGGGATTTCCAGACTGGAAGTTGTACTCGAACGATAAGTGGACATTCCAAGGCAGTTAATTCGGTTGCGATCTCCAATGATCAGAAGTTCATTATCTCCGGAAGTCGTGATAAATCTATCAAAGTCTGGGATTTCCAGACTGGAAGTTGTACTCGGACATTAAGTGGACATTCCTCTACAGTTAGTTCAGTGGCGATCTCCAATTATCAGAAGTTCATTATCTCCGGAAGTCTTGATAACTCTATCAAAGTCTGGGATTTCCAGACTGGAAGTTGTACTCGGACATTAAGTGGACATTCCTAGGTAGTTTATTCGGTTGCGATCTCCAATGATCAGAAGTTTATTATCTCCGGAAGTTGAGATAACTCTATCAAAGTCTGGGATTTCCAGACTGGAAGTTGTACTCGGACATTAAGTGGACATTCGTCTACAGTTAGTTCAGTGGCGATCTCCAATGATAAAAAGTTCATTATCTCCGGAAGTCGTGATAACTCTATCAAAGTCTGGGATTTCCAGACTGGAAGTTGTACTCGGACATTAAGTGGACATTCCAAGGCAGTTAATTCGGTTGCGATCTCCAATGATCAGAAGTTCATTATCTCCGGAAGTTGAGATAACTCTATCAAAGTCTGGGATTTCCAGACTGGAAGTTGTACTCGGACATTAAGTGGACATTCCTCTACAGTTATTTCGGTTGCGATCTCCAATGATCAGAAGTTCATTATCTCCGGAAGTCGTGATAACTCTATCAAAGTCTGGGATTTCCAGACTGGAAGTTGTACTCGGACATTAAGTGGACATTCCTCTACAGTTATTTCGGTTGCGATCTCCAATGATCAGAAGTTCATTATCTCCGGAAGTAATGATAACTCTATCAAAGTCTGGGATTTCCAGACTGGAAGTTGTACTCGGACATTAAGTGGACATTCCTCTGGAGTTAATTCGGTGGCGATCTCCAATGATCAGAAGTTCATTATCTCCGGAAGTTGAGATAACTCTATCAAAGTCTGGGATTTCCAGACTGGAAGTTGTACACGGACATTAAGTGGACATTCCTCTACAGTTAGTTCAGTTGCGATCTCCAATGATCAGAAGTTCATTATCTCCGGAAGTTGAGATAACTCTATCAAAGTCTGGGATTTCCAGACTGGAAGTTGTACTCGGACATTAAGTGGACATTCCTAGGTAGTTTATTCGGTTGCGATCTCCAATGATCGAAAGTTGATTATCTCCGGAAGTTTAGATAACTCTATCAAAGTCTGGGATTTCCAGACTGGAAGTTGTACTCGGACATTAAGTGGACATTCCTCAAGAGTTATTTCGGTTGCGATCTCCAATGATCAGAAGTTCATTATCTCCGGAAGTTCTGATAACTCTATCAAAGTCTGGGATTTCCAGACTGGAAGTTGTACTCGGACATTAAGGGGACATTCCTCTACATTTAGTTCAGTTGCGATCTCCAATGATCAGAAGTTCATTATCTCCGGAAGTCTTGATAACTCTATCAAAGTCTGGGATTTCCAGACTGGAAGTTGTACTCGGACATTAAGTGGACATTCCTAGGTAGTTTATTCGGTTGCGATCTCCAATGATCAGAAGTTCATTATCTCCGGAAGTTGAGATAACTCTATCAAAGTCTGGGATTTCCAGACTGGAAGTTGTACTCGGACATTAAGTGGACATTCCTCTGCAGTTATTTCGGTTGCGATCTCCAATGATCAGAAGTTCATTATCTCTGGAAGTCTTGATAACTCTATCAAAGTCTGGGATTTCCAGACTGGAAGTTGTACTCGGACATTAAGTGGACATTCCTCTGCAGTTATTTCGGTTGCGATCTCCAATGATCAGAAGTTCATTATCTCCGGAAGTCTTGATAACTCTATCAAAGTCTGGGATTTCCAGACTGGAAGTTGTACTCGGACATTAAGTGGACATTCCTAGGTAGTTTATTCGGTAGTGATCTCCAATGATCAGAAGTTCATTATCTCCGGAAGTTTAGATAACTCTATCAAATTCTCGGATTTCCAGACTGGAAGTTGTACTCGGACATTAAGTGGACATTCCTCTACAGTTATTTCGGTTGCGATCTCCAATGATCAGAAGTTCATTATCTCCGGAAGTTGAGATAACTCTATCAAAGTCTGGGATTTCCAGACTGGAAGTTGTACTCGGACATTAAGTGGACATTCCTCTACAGTTATTTCAGTGGCGATCTCCAATGATCAGAAGTTCATTATCTCCGGAAGTCGTGATAACTCTATCAAAGTCTGGGATTTCCAGACTGGAAGTTGTACTCGGACATTAAGTGGACATTCCTCTACAGTTATTTCGGTTGCGATCTCCAATGATCAGAAGTTCATTATCTCCGGAAGTCGTGATAACTCTATCAAAGTCTGGGATTTCCAGACTGGAAGTTGTACTCGGACATTAAGTGGACATTCCTCTACAGTTATTTCGGTTGCGATCTCCAATGATCAGAAGTTCATTATCTCCGGAAGTCTTGATAACTCTATCAAAGTCTGGGATTTCCAGACTGGAAGTTGTACTCGGACATTAAGTGGACATTCCTCAAGAGTTATTTCGGTTGCGATCTCCAATGATCAGAAGTTCATTATCTCCGGAAGTTCTGATAACTCTATCAAAGTCTGGGATTTCCAGACTGGAAGTTGTACTCGGACATTAAGGGGACATTCCTCTACATTTAGTTCAGTTGCGATCTCCAATGATCAGAAGTTCATTATCTCCGGAAGTTTGATAACTCTATCAAAGTCTGGGATTTCCAGACTGGAAGTTGTACTCGGACATTAAGTGGACATTCCTAGGTAGTTTATTCGGTTGCGATCTCCAATGATCGAAGTTGATTATCTCCGGAAGTTGAGATAACTCTATCAAAGTCTGGGATTTCCAGACTGGAAGTTGTACTCGGACATTAAGTGGACATTCCTCAAGAGTTATTTCGGTTGCGATCTCCAATGATCAGAAGTTCATTATCTCCGGAAGTTCTGATAACTCTATCAAAGTCTGGGATTTCCAGACTGGAAGTTGTACTCGGACATTAAGGGGACATTCCTCTACATTTAGTTCAGTTGCGATCTCCAATGATCAGAAGTTCATTATCTCCGGAAGTCTTGATAACTCTATCAAAGTCTGGGATTTCCAGACTGGAAGTTGTACTCGGACATTAAGTGGACATTCCTAGGTAGTTTATTCGGTTGCGATCTCCAATGATCAGAAGTTCATTATCTCCGGAAGTTGAGATAACTCTATCAAAGTCTGGGATTTCCAGACTGGAAGTTGTACTCGGACATTAAGTGGACATTCCTCTGCAGTTATTTCGGTTGCGATCTCCAATGATCAGAAGTTCATTATCTCTGGAAGTCTTGATAACTCTATCAAAGTCTGGGATTTCCAGACTGGAAGTTGTACTCGGACATTAAGTGGACATTCCTCAAGAGTTATTTCGGTTGCGATCTCCAATGATCAGAAGTTCATTATCTCCGGAAGTCTTGATAACTCTATCAAAGTCTGGGATTTCCAGACTGGAAGTTGTACTCGGACATTAAGTGGACATTCCTAGGTAGTTTATTCGGTAGTGATCTCCAATGATCAGAAGTTCATTATCTCCGGAAGTTTAGATAACTCTATCAAATTCTCGGATTTCCAGACTGGAAGTTGTACTCGGACATTAAGTGGACATTCCTCTACAGTTATTTCGGTTGCGATCTCCAATGATCAGAAGTTCATTATCTCCGGAAGTTGAGATCACTCTATCAAAGTCTGGGATTTCCAGACTGGAAGTTGTACTCGAACGATAAGTGGACATTCCAAGGCAGTTAATTCGGTTGCGATCTCCAATGATCAGAAGTTCATTATCTCCGGAAGTCGTGATAACTCTATCAAAGTCTGGGATTTCCAGACTGGAAGTTGTACTCGGACATTAAGTGGACATTCCTAGGTAGTTTATTCGGTTGCGATCTCCAATGATCAGAAGTTCATTATCTCCGGAAGTTGAGATAACTCTATCAAAGTCTGGGATTTCCAGACTGGAAGTTGTACTCGGACATTAAGTGGACATTCCTAGGTAGTTTATTCGGTTGCGATCTCCAATGATCAGAAGTTTATTATCTCCGGAAGTTGAGATAACTCTATCAAAGTCTGGGATTTCCAGACTGGAAGTTGTACTCGGACATTAAGTGGACATTCGTCTACAGTTAGTTCAGTGGCGATCTCCAATGATAAAAAGTTCATTATCTCCGGAAGTCGTGATAACTCTATCAAAGTCTGGGATTTCCAGACTGGAAGTTGTACTCGGACATTAAGTGGACATTCCAAGGCAGTTAATTCGGTTGCGATCTCCAATGATAAAAAGTTCATTATCTCCGGAAGTCGTGATAACTCTATCAAAGTCTGGGATTTCCAGACTGGAAGTTGTACTCGGACATTAAGTGGACATTCGTCTACAGTTAGTTCAGTGGCGATCTCCAATGATAAAAAGTTCATTATCTCCGGAAGTCGTGATAACTCTATCAAAGTCTGGGATTTCCAGACTGGAAGTTGTACTCGGACATTAAGTGGACATTCCAAGGCAGTTAATTCGGTTGCGATCTCCAATGATAAAAAGTTCATTATCTCCGGAAGTCGTGATAACTCTATCAAAGTCTGGGATTTCCAGACTGGAAGTTGTACTCGGACATTAAGTGGACATTCCTCTACAGTTATTTCAGTGGCGATCTCCAATGATCAGAAGTTCATTATCTCCGGAAGTTCTGATAACTCTATCAAAGTCTGGGATTTCCAGACTGGAAGTTGTACTCGGACATTAAGTGGACATTCCTCTACAGTTAGTTCAGTGGCGATCTCCAATGATCAGAAGTTCATTATCTCCGGAAGTTCTGATAACTCTATCAAAGTCTGGGATTTCCAGACTGGAAGTTGTACTCGGACATTAAGTGGACATTCCTCTTCAGTTATTTCGGTTGCGATCTCCAATGATCAGAAGTTCATTATCTCCGGAAGTTGAGATAACTCTATCAAAGTCTGGGATTTCCAGACTGGAAGTTGTACTCGGACATTAAGTGGACATTCCTCTTCAGTTAATTCGGTTGCGATCTCCAATGATCAGAAGTTCATTATCTCCGGAAGTTCTGATAACTCTATCAAAGTCTGGGATTTCCAGACTGGAAGTTGTACTCGGACATTAAGTGGACATTCCTCTACAGTTAGTTCAGTGGCGATCTCCAATGATCAGAAGTTCATTATCTCCGGAAGTCGTGATAAATCTATCAAAGTCTGGGATTTCCAGACTGGAAGTTGTACTCGGACATTAAGTGGACATTCCTCTACAGTTAGTTCAGTTGCGATCTCCAATGATCAGAAGTTCATTATCTCCGGAAGTTGAGATAACTCTATCAAAGTCTGGGATTTCCAGACTGGAAGTTGTACTCGGACATTAAGTGGACATTCCTAGGTAGTTTATTCGGTTGCGATCTCCAATGATCGAAAGTTGATTATCTCCGGAAGTTTAGATAACTCTATCAAAGTCTGGGATTTCCAGACTGGAAGTTGTACTCGGACATTAAGTGGACATTCCTCAAGAGTTATTTCGGTTGCGATCTCCAATGATCAGAAGTTCATTATCTCCGGAAGTTCTGATAACTCTATCAAAGTCTGGGATTTCCAGACTGGAAGTTGTACTCGGACATTAAGGGGACATTCCTCTACATTTAGTTCAGTTGCGATCTCCAATGATCAGAAGTTCATTATCTCCGGAAGTCTTGATAACTCTATCAAAGTCTGGGATTTCCAGACTGGAAGTTGTACTCGGACATTAAGTGGACATTCCTAGGTAGTTTATTCGGTTGCGATCTCCAATGATCAGAAGTTCATTATCTCCGGAAGTTGAGATAACTCTATCAAAGTCTGGGATTTCCAGACTGGAAGTTGTACTCGGACATTAAGTGGACATTCCTCTGCAGTTATTTCGGTTGCGATCTCCAATGATCAGAAGTTCATTATCTCTGGAAGTCTTGATAACTCTATCAAAGTCTGGGATTTCCAGACTGGAAGTTGTACTCGGACATTAAGTGGACATTCCTCAAGAGTTATTTCGGTTGCGATCTCCAATGATCAGAAGTTCATTATCTCCGGAAGTCTTGATAACTCTATCAAAGTCTGGGATTTCCAGACTGGAAGTTGTACTCGGACATTAAGTGGACATTCCTAGGTAGTTTATTCGGTAGTGATCTCCAATGATCAGAAGTTCATTATCTCCGGAAGTTTAGATAACTCTATCAAATTCTCGGATTTCCAGACTGGAAGTTGTACTCGGACATTAAGTGGACATTCCTCTACAGTTATTTCGGTTGCGATCTCCAATGATCAGAAGTTCATTATCTCCGGAAGTTGAGATCACTCTATCAAAGTCTGGGATTTCCAGACTGGAAGTTGTACTCGAACGATAAGTGGACATTCCAAGGCAGTTAATTCGGTTGCGATCTCCAATGATCAGAAGTTCATTATCTCCGGAAGTCGTGATAAATCTATCAAAGTCTGGGATTTCCAGACTGGAAGTTGTACTCGGACATTAAGTGGACATTCCTAGGTAGTTTATTCGGTTGCGATCTCCAATGATCAGAAGTTCATTATCTCCGGAAGTTGAGATAACTCTATCAAAGTCTGGGATTTCCAGACTGGAAGTTGTACTCGGACATTAAGTGGACATTCCTCTACAGTTAGTTCAGTGGCGATCTCCAATGATCAGAAGTTCATTATCTCCGGAAGTTTAGATCACTCTATCAAAGTCTGGGATTTCCAGACTGGAAGTTGTACTCGGACATTAAGTGGACATTCCTCTGGAGTTAATTCGGTTGCGATCTCCAATGATCAGAAGTTCATTATCTCCGGAAGTCGTGATAACTCTATCAAAGTCTGGGATTTCCAGACTGGAAGTTGTACTCGGACATTAAGTGGACATTCCTCTGCAGTTATTTCGGTTGCGATCTCCAATGATCAGAAGTTCATTATCTCTGGAAGTCTTGATAACTCTATCAAAGTCTGGGATTTCCAGACTGGAAGTTGTACTCGGACATTAAGTGGACATTCCTCAAGAGTTATTTCGGTTGCGATCTCCAATGATCAGAAGTTCATTATCTCCGGAAGTCTTGATAACTCTATCAAAGTCTGGGATTTCCAGACTGGAAGTTGTACTCGGACATTAAGTGGACATTCCTAGGTAGTTTATTCGGTAGTGATCTCCAATGATCAGAAGTTCATTATCTCCGGAAGTTTAGATAACTCTATCAAATTCTCGGATTTCCAGACTGGAAGTTGTACTCGGACATTAAGTGGACATTCCTCTACAGTTATTTCGGTTGCGATCTCCAATGATCAGAAGTTCATTATCTCCGGAAGTTGAGATCACTCTATCAAAGTCTGGGATTTCCAGACTGGAAGTTGTACTCGAACGATAAGTGGACATTCCAAGGCAGTTAATTCGGTTGCGATCTCCAATGATCAGAAGTTCATTATCTCCGGAAGTCGTGATAAATCTATCAAAGTCTGGGATTTCCAGACTGGAAGTTGTATTCGGACATTAAGTGGACATTCCTATGGAGTTAATTCGGTTGCGATCTCCAATGATCAGAAGTTCATTATCTCCGGAAGTCTTGATAACTCTATCAAAGTCTGGGATTTCCAGACTGGAAGTTGTACTCGGACATTAAGTGGACATTCCTAGGTAGTTTATTCGGTTGCGATCTCCAATGATCGAAAGTTGATTATCTCCGGAAGTTGAGATAACTCTATCAAAGTCTGGGATTTCCAGACTGGAAGTTGTACTCGGACATTAAGTGGACATTCCTCTGCAGTTATTTCGGTTGCGATCTCCAATGATCAGAAGTTCATTATCTCCGGAAGTCGTGATAACTCTATCAAAGTCTGGGATTTCCAGACTGGAAGTTGTACTCGGACATTAAGTGGACATTCCTCTACAGTTATTTCGGTTGCGATCTCCAATGATCAGAAGTTCATTATCTCCGGAAGTCGTGATAACTCTATCAAAGTCTGGGATTTCCAGACTGGAAGTTGTACTCGGACATTAAGTGGACATTCCTCTACAGTTATTTCGGTTGCGATCTCCAATGATCAGAAGTTCATTATCTCCGGAAGTCTTGATAACTCTATCAAAGTCTGGGATTTCCAGACTGGAAGTTGTACTCGGACATTAAGTGGACATTCCTCAAGAGTTATTTCGGTTGCGATCTCCAATGATCAGAAGTTCATTATCTCCGGAAGTTCTGATAACTCTATCAAAGTCTGGGATTTCCAGACTGGAAGTTGTACTCGGACATTAAGGGGACATTCCTCTACATTTAGTTCAGTTGCGATCTCCAATGATCAGAAGTTCATTATCTCCGGAAGTTGAGATAACTCTATCAAAGTCTGGGATTTCCAGACTGGAAGTTGTACTCGGACATTAAGTGGACATTCCTCTGCAGTTATTTCGGTTGCGATCTCCAATGATCAGAAGTTCATTATCTCCGGAAGTCGTGATAACTCTATCAAAGTCTGGGATTTCCAGACTGGAAGTTGTACTCGGACATTAAGTGGACATTCCTCTACAGTTATTTCGGTTGCGATCTCCAATGATCAGAAGTTCATTATCTCCGGAAGTCTTGATAACTCTATCAAAGTCTGGGATTTCCAGACTGGAAGTTGTACTCGGACATTAAGTGGACATTCCTCTACAGTTAGTTCAGTGGCGATCTCCAATTATCAGAAGTTCATTATCTCCGGAAGTCGTGATAACTCTATCAAAGTCATGGATTTCCAGACTGGAAGTTGTACTCGGACATTAAGTGGACATTCCTCTGCAGTTATTTCGGTTGCGATCTCCAATGATCAGAAGTTCATTATCTCCGGAAGTTGAGATAACTCTATCAAAGTCTGGGATTTCCAGACTGGAAGTTGTACTCGAACGATAAGTGGACATTCCTAGGCAGTTAATTCGGTTGCGATCTCCAATGATCGAAAGTTGATTATCTCCGGAAGTCGTGATAACTCTATCAAAGTCTGGGATTTCCAGACTGGAAGTTGTACTCGGACATTAAGTGGACATTCCTCTACAGTTAGTTCAGTGGCGATCTCCAATTATCAGAAGTTCATTATCTCCGGAAGTCGTGATAACTCTATCAAAGTCTGGGATTTCCAGACTGGAAGTTGTACTCGGACATTAAGTGGACATTCCTCTACAGTTATTTCGGTTGCGATCTCCAATGATCAGAAGTTCATTATCTCCGGAAGTTGAGATCACTCTATCAAAGTCTGGGATTTCCAGACTGGAAGTTGTACTCGAACGATAAGTGGACATTCCAAGGCAGTTAATTCGGTTGCGATCTCCAATGATCAGAAGTTCATTATCTCCGGAAGTCGTGATAAATCTATCAAAGTCTGGGATTTCCAGACTGGAAGTTGTACTCGGACATTAAGTGGACATTCCTAGGTAGTTTATTCGGTTGCGATCTCCAATGATCAGAAGTTCATTATCTCCGGAAGTCTTGATAACTCTATCAAAGTCTGGGATTTCCAGACTGGAAGTTGTACTCGGACATTAAGTGGACATTCCTAGGTAGTTTATTCGGTTGCGATCTCCAATGATCGAAAGTTGATTATCTCCGGAAGTCGTGATAACTCTATCAAAGTCTGGGATTTCCAGACTGGAAGTTGTACTCGGACATTAAGGGGACATTCCTCTACATTTAGTTCAGTTGCGATCTCCAATGATCAGAAGTTCATTATCTCCGGAAGTCTTGATAACTCTATCAAAGTCTGGGATTTCCAGACTGGAAGTTGTACTCGGACATTAAGTGGACATTCCTAGGTAGTTTATTCGGTTGCGATCTCCAATGATCAGAAGTTCATTATCTCCGGAAGTCGTGATAACTCTATCAAAGTCTGGGATTTCCAGACTGGAAGTTGTACTCGGACATTAAGTGGACATTCCTCTGCAGTTATTTCGGTTGCGATCTCCAATGATCAGAAGTTCATTATCTCCGGAAGTTCTGATAACTCTATCAAAGTCTGGGATTTCCAGACTGGAAGTTGTACTCGGACATTAAGTGGACATTCCTCTGCAGTTATTTCGGTTGCGATCTCCAATGATCAGAAGTTCATTATCTCCGGAAGTTGAGATAACTCTATCAAAGTCTGGGATTTCCAGACTGGAAGTTGTACTCGGACATTAAGTGGACATTCCTCTACAGTTAGTTCAGTGGCGATCTCCAATCATCAGAAGTTCATTATCTCCGGAAGTCTTGATAACTCTATCAAAGTCTGGGATTTCCAGACTGGAAGTTGTACTCGGACATTAAGTGGACATTCCTAGGTAGTTTATTCGGTTGCGATCTCCAATGATCAGAAGTTCATTATCTCCGGAAGTCTTGATAACTCTATCAAAGTCTGGGATTTCCAGACTGGAAGTTGTACTCGGACATTAAGTGGACATTCCTCTACAGTTATTTCGGTTGCGATCTCCAATGATCAGAAGTTCATTATCTCCGGAAGTTGAGATCACTCTATCAAAGTCTGGGATTTCCAGACTGGAAGTTGTACTCGAACGATAAGTGGACATTCCAAGGCAGTTAATTCGGTTGCGATCTCCAATGATCAGAAGTTCATTATCTCCGGAAGTCGTGATAAATCTATCAAAGTCTGGGATTTCCAGACTGGAAGTTGTACTCGGACATTAAGTGGACATTCCTAGGTAGTTTATTCGGTTGCGATCTCCAATGATCAGAAGTTCATTATCTCCGGAAGTCTTGATAACTCTATCAAAGTCTGGGATTTCCAGACTGGAAGTTGTACTCGGACATTAAGTGGACATTCCTAGGTAGTTTATTCGGTTGCGATCTCCAATGATCGAAAGTTGATTATCTCCGGAAGTCGTGATAACTCTATCAAAGTCTGGGATTTCCAGACTGGAAGTTGTACTCGGACATTAAGGGGACATTCCTCTACATTTAGTTCAGTTGCGATCTCCAATGATCAGAAGTTCATTATCTCCGGAAGTCTTGATAACTCTATCAAAGTCTGGGATTTCCAGACTGGAAGTTGTACTCGGACATTAAGTGGACATTCCTAGGTAGTTTATTCGGTTGCGATCTCCAATGATCAGAAGTTCATTATCTCCGGAAGTCGTGATAACTCTATCAAAGTCTGGGATTTCCAGACTGGAAGTTGTACTCGGACATTAAGTGGACATTCCTCTACAGTTAGTTCAGTGGCGATCTCCAATGATCAGAAGTTCATTATCTCCGGAAGTCGTGATAAATCTATCAAAGTCTGGGATTTCCAGACTGGAAGTTGTACTCGGACATTAAGGGGACATTCCTCAAGAGTTATTTCGGTTGCGATCTCCAATGATCAGAAGTTCATTATCTCCGGAAGTTTAGATAACTCTATCAAAGTCTGGGATTTCCAGCCTGGAAGTTGTACTCGGACATTAAGTGGACATTCCTCTACAGTTAGTTCAGTGGCGATCTCCAATCATCAGAAGTTCATTATCTCCGGAAGTCTTGATAACTCTATCAAAGTCTGGGATTTCCAGACTGGAAGTTGTACTCGGACATTAAGTGGACATTCCTAGGTAGTTTATTCGGTTGCGATCTCCAATGATCAGAAGTTCATTATCTCCGGAAGTCTTGATAACTCTATCAAAGTCTGGGATTTCCAGACTGGAAGTTGTACTCGGACATTAAGTGGACATTCCTCTGCAGTTATTTCGGTTGCGATCTCCAATTATCAGAAGTTCATTATCTCCGGAAGTTGAGATAACTCTATCAAAGTCTGGGATTTCCAGACTGGAAGTTGTACTCGGACATTAAGTGGACATTCCTCTACAGTTATTTCGGTTGCGATCTCCAATGATCAGAAGTTCATTATCTCCGGAAGTTGAGATCACTCTATCAAAGTCTGGGATTTCCAGACTGGAAGTTGTACTCGAACGATAAGTGGACATTCCAAGGCAGTTAATTCGGTTGCGATCTCCAATGATCAGAAGTTCATTATCTCCGGAAGTCGTGATAAATCTATCAAAGTCTGGGATTTCCAGACTGGAAGTTGTACTCGGACATTAAGTGGACATTTCTCTACAGTTAGTTCAGTGGCGATCTCCAATGATCAGAAGTTCATTATCTCCGGAAGTTGAGATAACTCTATCAAAGTCTGGGATTTCCAGACTGGAAGTTGTACTCGGACATTAAGTGGACATTCCTCTACAGTTAGTTCAGTGGCGATCTCCAATGATCAGAAGTTCATTATCTCCGGAAGTCGTGATAAATCTATCAAAGTCTGGGATTTCCAGACTGGAAGTTGTACTCGGACATTAAGTGGACATTCCTCTGCAGTTATTTCAGTTGCGATCTCCAATGATCAGAAGTTCATTATCTCCGGAAGTTGAGATAACTCTATCAAAGTCTGGGATTTCCAGACTGGAAGTTGTACTCGGACATTAAGTGGACATTCCTAGGTAGTTTATTCGGTTGCGATCTCCAATGATCAGAAGTTCATTATCTCCGGAAGTCGTGATAAATCTATCAAAGTCTGGGATTTCCAGACTGGAAGTTGTACTCGGACATTAAGTGGACATTCCTCTGCAGTTATTTCGGTTGCGATCTCCAATGATCAGAAGTTCATTATCTCCGGAAGTTCTGATAACTCTATCAAAGTCTGGGATTTCCAGACTGGAAGTTGTACTCGGACATTAAGTGGACATTCCTCTACAGTTAGTTCAGTGGCGATCTCCAATCATCAGAAGTTCATTATCTCCGGAAGTCTTGATAACTCTATCAAAGTCTGGGATTTCCAGACTGGAAGTTGTACTCGGACATTAAGTGGACATTCCTCTACAGTTAGTTCAGTGGCGATCTCCAATGATCAGAAGTTCATTATCTCCGGAAGTCGTGATAACTCTATCAAAGTCTGGGATTTCCAGACTGGAAGTTGTACTCGGACATTAAGTGGACATTCCTCTACAGTTAGTTCAGTGGCGATCTCCAATGATCAGAAGTTCATTATCTCCGGAAGTCGTGATAACTCTATCAAAGTCTGGGATTTCCAGACTGGAAGTTGTACTCGGACATTAAGTGGACATTCCTCTACAGTTATTTCGGTTGCGATCTCCAATGATCAGAAGTTCATTATCTCCGGAAGTCTTGATAACTCTATCAAAGTCTGGGATTTCCAGACTGGAAGTTGTACTCGGACATTAAGTGGACATTCCTCTGCAGTTATTTCGGTTGCGATCTCCAATGATCAGAAGTTCATTATCTCCGGAAGTCTTGATAACTCTATCAAAGTCTGGGATTTCCAGACTGAAAGTTGTACTCGGACATTAAGGGGACATTCCTCAAGAGTTAATTCGGTTGCGATCTCCAATGATCAGAAGTTCATTATCTCCGGAAGTCTTGATAACTCTATCAAAGTCTGGGATTTCCAGACTGGAAGTTGTACTCGGACATTAAGTGGACATTCCTCTGCAGTTATTTCGGTTGCGATCTCCAATGATCAGAAGTTCATTATCTCCGGAAGTTCTGATAACTCTATCAAAGTCTGGGATTTCCAGACTGGAAGTTGTACTCGGACATTAAGTGGACATTCCAAGGCAGTTAATTCGGTTGCGATCTCCAATGATCAGAAGTTCATTATCTCCGGAAGTCGTGATAAATCTATCAAAGTCTGGGATTTCCAGACTGGAAGTTGTACTCGGACATTAAGTGGACATTCCTAGGTAGTTTATTCGGTTGCGATCTCCAATGATCGAAAGTTGATTATCTCCGGAAGTTTAGATAACTCTATCAAAGTCTGGGATTTCCAGACTGGAAGTTGTACTCGGACATTAAGTGGACATTCCTCAAGAGTTATTTCGGTTGCGATCTCCAATGATCAGAAGTTCATTATCTCCGGAAGTTCTGATAACTCTATCAAAGTCTGGGATTTCCAGACTGGAAGTTGTACTCGGACATTAAGGGGACATTCCTCTACAGTTATTTCGGTTGCGATCTCCAATGATCAGAAGTTCATTATCTCCGGAAGTCTTGATAACTCTATCAAAGTCTGGGATTTCCAGACTGGAAGTTGTACTCGGACATTAAGTGGACATTCCTCTACAGTTAGTTCAGTGGCGATCTCCAATTATCAGAAGTTCATTATCTCCGGAAGTCGTGATAACTCTATCAAAGTCATGGATTTCCAGACTGGAAGTTGTACTCGGACATTAAGGGGACATTCCTCAAGAGTTAATTCGGTTGCGATCTCCAATGATCAGAAGTTCATTATCTCCGGAAGTCTTGATAACTCTATCAAAGTCTGGGATTTCCAGACTGGAAGTTGTACTCGGACATTAAGTGGACATTCCTCTGCAGTTATTTCGGTTGCGATCTCCAATGATCAGAAGTTCATTATCTCCGGAAGTTCTGATAACTCTATCAAAGTCTGGGATTTCCAGACTGGAAGTTGTACTCGGACATTAAGTGGACATTCCAAGGCAGTTAATTCGGTTGCGATCTCCAATGATCAGAAGTTCATTATCTCCGGAAGTCGTGATAAATCTATCAAAGTCTGGGATTTCCAGACTGGAAGTTGTACTCGGACATTAAGTGGACATTCCTAGGTAGTTTATTCGGTTGCGATCTCCAATGATCGAAAGTTGATTATCTCCGGAAGTTTAGATAACTCTATCAAAGTCTGGGATTTCCAGACTGGAAGTTGTACTCGGACATTAAGTGGACATTCCTCAAGAGTTATTTCGGTTGCGATCTCCAATGATCAGAAGTTCATTATCTCCGGAAGTCGTGATAACTCTATCAAAGTCTGGGATTTCCAGACTGGAAGTTGTACTCGGACATTAAGTGGACATTCCTCTACAGTTATTTCGGTTGCGATCTCCAATGATCAGAAGTTCATTATCTCCGGAAGTCTTGATAACTCTATCAAAGTCTGGGATTTCCAGACTGGAAGTTGTACTCGGACATTAAGTGGACATTCCTCTGCAGTTATTTCGGTTGCGATCTCCAATGATCAGAAGTTCATTATCTCCGGAAGTTCTGATAACTCTATCAAAGTCTGGGATTTCCAGACTGGAAGTTGTACTCGGACATTAAGTGGACATTCCAAGGCAGTTAATTCGGTTGCGATCTCCAATTATCAGAAGTTCATTATCTCCGGAAGTCGTGATAACTCTATCAAAGTCTGGGATTTCCAGACTGGAAGTTGTACTCGGACATTAAGGGGACATTCCTCTACATTTAGTTCAGTTGCGATCTCCAATTATCAGAAGTTCATTATCTCCGGAAGTTGAGATAACTCTATCAAAGTCTGGGATTTCCAGACTGGAAGTTGTACTCGGACATTAAGTGGACATTCCTAGGTAGTTTATTCGGTTGCGATCTCCAATGATCGAAAGTTGATTATCTCCGGAAGTTTAGATAACTCTATCAAAGTCTGGGATTTCCAGACTGGAAGTTGTACTCGGACATTAAGTGGACATTCCTCAAGAGTTATTTCGGTTGCGATCTCCAATGATCAGAAGTTCATTATCTCCGGAAGTCGTGATAACTCTATCAAAGTCTGGGATTTCCAGACTGGAAGTTGTACTCGGACATTATGTGGACATTCCTCTACAGTTATTTCGGTTGCGATCTCCAATGATCAGAAGTTCATTATCTCCGGAAGTCTTGATAACTCTATCAAAGTCTGGGATTTCCAGACTGGAAGTTGTACTCGGACATTAAGTGGACATTCCTAGATAGTTTATTCGGTTGCGATCTCCAATGATCAGAAGTTCATTATCTCCGGAAGTTGAGATAACTCTATCAAAGTCTGGGATTTCCAGACTGGAAGTTGTACTCGGACATTAAGTGGACATTCCTCTGCAGTTATTTCGGTTGCGATCTCCAATTATCAGAAGTTCATTATCTCCGGAAGTCGTGATAACTCTATCAAAGTCTGGGATTTCCAGACTGGAAGTTGTACTCGGACATTAAGGGGACATTCCTCTACATTTAGTTCAGTTGCGATCTCCAATTATCAGAAGTTCATTATCTCCGGAAGTCTTGATAACTCTATCAAAGTCTGGGATTTCCAGACTGGAAGTTGTACTCGGACATTAAGTGGACATTCCTAGGTAGTTTATTCGGTTGCGATCTCCAATGATCAGAAGTTCATTATCTCCGGAAGTCGTGATAACTCTATCAAAGTCTGGGATTTCCAGACTGGAAGTTGTACTCGGACATTAAGTGGACATTCGTCTACAGTTATTTCAGTGGCGATCTCCAATGATAAAAAGTTCATTATCTCCGGAAGTCTTGATAACTCTATCAAAGTCTGGGATTTCCAGACTGGAAGTTGTACTCGGACATTAAGTGGACATTCCTAGGTAGTTTATTCGGTTGCGATCTCCAATGATCAGAAGTTCATTATCTCCGGAAGTCTTGATAACTCTATCAAAGTCTGGGATTTCCAGACTGGAAGTTGTACTCGGACATTAAGTGGACATTCCTCTACAGTTAGTTCAGTGGCGATCTCCAATCATCAGAAGTTCATTATCTCCGGAAGTCTTGATAACTCTATCAAAGTCTGGGATTTCCAGACTGGAAGTTGTACTCGGACATTAAGTGGACATTCCTAGGTAGTTTATTCGGTTGCGATCTCCAATGATCAGAAGTTCATTATCTCCGGAAGTTGAGATAACTCTATCAAAGTCTGGGATTTCCAGACTGGAAGTTGTACTCGGACATTAAGTGGACATTCCTAGGTAGTTTATTCGGTTGCGATCTCCAATGATCAGAAGTTCATTATCTCCGGAAGTTGAGATAACTCTATCAAAGTCTGGGATTTCCAGACTGGAAGTTGTACTCGGACATTAAGTGGACATTCCAAGGCAGTTAATTCGGTTGCGATCTCCAATGATCAGAAGTTCATTATCTCCGGAAGTCGTGATAAATCTATCAAAGTCTGGGATTTCCAGACTGGAAGTTGTACTCGGACATTAAGTGGACATTTCTCTACAGTTAGTTCAGTGGCGATCTCCAATGATCAGAAGTTCATTATCTCCGGAAGTTGAGATAACTCTATCAAAGTCTGGGATTTCCAGACTGGAAGTTGTACTCGGACATTAAGTGGACATTCCTCTACAGTTAGTTCAGTGGCGATCTCCAATGATCAGAAGTTCATTATCTCCGGAAGTCGTGATAAATCTATCAAAGTCTGGGATTTCCAGACTGGAAGTTGTACTCGGACATTAAGTGGACATTCGTCTACAGTTATTTCAGTGGCGATCTCCAATGATAAAAAGTTCATTATCTCCGGAAGTCTTGATAACTCTATCAAAGTCTGGGATTTCCAGACTGGAAGTTGTACTCGGACATTAAGTGGACATTCCTAGGTAGTTTATTCGGTTGCGATCTCCAATGATCAGAAGTTCATTATCTCCGGAAGTCTTGATAACTCTATCAAAGTCTGGGATTTCCAGACTGGAAGTTGTACTCGGACATTAAGTGGACATTCCTCTGCAGTTATTTCGGTTGCGATCTCCAATGATCAGAAGTTCATTATCTCCGGAAGTCTTGATAACTCTATCAAAGTCTGGGATTTCCAGACTGGAAGTTGTACTCGGACATTAAGTGGACATTCCTAGGTAGTTTATTCGGTTGCGATCTCCAATGATCAGAAGTTCATTATCTCCGGAAGTCGTGATAACTCTATCAAAGTCTGGGATTTCCAGACTGGAAGTTGTACTCGGACATTAAGTGGACATTCCTCTACAGTTAGTTCAGTGGCGATCTCCAATGATCAGAAGTTCATTATCTCCGGAAGTTCTGATAACTCTATCAAAGTCTGGGATTTCCAGACTGGAAGTTGTACTCGGACATTAAGTGGACATTCCTCTACAGTTAGTTCAGTGGCGATCTCCAATTATCAGAAGTTCATTATCTCCGGAAGTCGTGATAACTCTATCAAAGTCTGGGATTTCCAGACTGGAAGTTGTACTCGGACATTAAGTGGACATTCCTCTGCAGTTATTTCGGTTGCGATCTCCAATGATCAGAAGTTCATTATCTCCGGAAGTTCTGATAACTCTATCAAAGTCTGGGATTTCCAGACTGGAAGTTGTACTCGGACATTAAGTGGACATTCCTCTACAGTTAGTTCAGTGGCGATCTCCAATGATCAGAAGTTCATTATCTCCGGAAGTCGTGATAACTCTATCAAAGTCTGGGATTTCCAGACTGGAAGTTGTACTCGGACATTAAGTGGACATTCCTCTGCAGTTATTTCGGTTGCGATCTCCAATGATCAGAAGTTCATTATCTCCGGAAGTTGAGATAACTCTATCAAAGTCTGGGATTTCCAGACTGGAAGTTGTACTCGGACATTAAGTGGACATTCCTCTACAGTTAGTTCAGTGGCGATCTCCAATGATCAGAAGTTCATTATCTCCGGAAGTTTAGATAACTCTATCAAAGTCTGGGATTTCCAGACTGGAAGTTGTACTCGGACATTAAGTGGACATTCCTCTACAGTTAGTTCAGTGGCGATCTCCAATGATCAGAAGTTCATTATCTCCGGAAGTCGTGATAACTCTATCAAAGTCTGGGATTTCCAGACTGGAAGTTGTACTCGGACATTAAGTGGACATTCCTCTACAGTTAGTTCAGTGGCGATCTCCAATTATCAGAAGTTCATTATCTCCGGAAGTTCTGATAACTCTATCAAAGTCTGGGATTTCCAGACTGGAAGTTGTACTCGGACATTAAGGGGACATTCCTCAAGAGTTAATTCAGTGGCGATCTCCAATGATCAGAAGTTCATTATCTCCGGAAGTCGTGATAACTCTATCAAAGTCTGGGATTTCCAGACTGGAAGTTGTACTCGGACATTAAGTGGACATTCCTAGGTAGTTTATTCGGTTGCGATCTCCAATGATCAGAAGTTCATTATCTCCGGAAGTTCTGATAACTCTATCAAAGTCTGGGATTTCCAGACTGGAAGTTGTACTCGGACATTAAGTGGACATTCCTCTACAGTTAGTTCAGTGGCGATCTCCAATCATCAGAAGTTCATTATCTCCGGAAGTCTTGATAACTCTATCAAAGTCTGGGATTTCCAGACTGGAAGTTGTACTCGGACATTAAGTGGACATTCCTCTACAGTTAGTTCAGTGGCGATCTCCAATGATCAGAAGTTCATTATCTCCGGAAGTCATGATAACTCTATCAAAGTCTGGGATTTCCAGACTGGAAGTTGTACTCGGAGATTAAGTGGACATTCCTCTGCAGTTATTTCGGTTGCGATCTCCAATGATCAGAAGTTCATTATCTCCGGAAGTCTTGATAACTCTATCAAAGTCTGGGATTTCCAGACTGGAAGTTGTACTCGGACATTAAGTGGACATTCCTCTACAGTTAGTTCAGTGGCGATCTCCAATCATCAGAAGTTCATTATCTCCGGAAGTCATGATAACTCTATCAAAGTCTGGGATTTCCAGACTGGAAGTTGTACTCGGACATTAAGTGGACATTCCTCTACAGTTAGTTCAGTGGCGATCTCCAATGATCAGAAGTTCATTATCTCCGGAAGTCTTGATAACTCTATCAAAGTCTGGGATTTCCAGACTGGAAGTTGTACTCGGACATTAAGGGGACATTCCTCAAGAGTTAATTCAGTGGCGATCTCCAATGATCAGAAGTTCATTATCTCCGGAAGTTCTGATAACTCTATCAAAGTCTGGGATTTCCAGACTGGAAGTTGTACTCGGACATTAAGGGGACATTCCTCAAGAGTTAATTCAGTGGCGATCTCCAATGATCAGAAGTTCATTATCTCCGGAAGTCTTGATAACTCTATCAAAGTCTGGGATTTCCAGACTGGAAGTTGTACTCGGACATTAAGTGGACATTCCTCTACAGTTAGTTCAGTGGCGATCTCCAATGATCAGAAGTTCATTATCTCCGGAAGTCATGATAACTCTATCAAAGTCTGGGATTTCCAGACTGGAAGTTGTACTCGGAGATTAAGTGGACATTCCTCTGCAGTTATTTCGGTTGCGATCTCCAATGATCAGAAGTTCATTATCTCCGGAAGTCATGATAACTCTATCAAAGTCTGGGATTTCCAGACTGGAAGTTGTACTCGGACATTAAGTGGACATTCCTCTACAGTTAGTTCAGTGGCGATCTCCAATCATCAGAAGTTCATTATCTCCGGAAGTTTAGATAACTCTATCAAAGTCTGTGATTTCCAGACTGGAAGTTGTACTCGGACATTAAGTGGACATTCCTCTGCAGTTATTTCGGTTGCGATCTCCAATGATCAGAAGTTCATTATCTCCGGAAGTTGAGATAACTCTATCAAAGTCTGGGATTTCCAGACTGGAAGTTGTACTCGGACATTAAGTGGACATTCCTCTACAGTTAGTTCAGTGGCGATCTCCAATGATCAGAAGTTCATTATCTCCGGAAGTCATGATAACTCTATCAAAGTCTGGGATTTCCAGACTGGAAGTTGTACTCGGAGATTAAGTGGACATTCCTCTTGAGTTAATTCAGTGGCGATCTCCAATGATCAGAAGTTCATTATCTCCGGAAGTCTTGATAACTCTATCAAAGTCTGTGATTTCCAGACTGGAAGTTGTACTCGGACATTAAGTGGACATTCCTAGGTAGTTTATTCGGTTGCGATCTCCAATGATCGAAAGTTGATTATCTCCGGAAGTTTAGATAACTCTATCAAAGTCTGGGATTTCCAGACTGGAAGTTGTACTCGGACATTAAGTGGACATTCCTCTACAGTTAGTTCAGTGGCGATCTCCAATGATCAGAAGTTCATTATCTCCGGAAGTCGTGATAACTCTATCAAAGTCTGGGATTTCCAGACTGGAAGTTGTACTCGGACATTAAGTGGACATTCCTAGGTAGTTTATTCGGTTGCGATCTCCAATGATCGAAAGTTGATCATCTCCGGAAGTTTAGATAACTCTATCAAAGTCTGGGATTTCCAGACTGGAAGTTGTACTCGGACATTAAGTGGACATTCCTCAAGAGTTATTTCGGTTGCGATCTCCAATGATCAGAAGTTCATTATCTCCGGAAGTTGAGATAACTCTATCAAAGTCTGTGATTTCCAGACTGGAAGTTGTACTCGGACATTAAGTGGACATTCCTAGGTAGTTTATTCGGTTGCGATCTCCAATGATCGAAAGTTGATCATCTCCGGAAGTCGTGATAAATCTATCAAAGTCTGGGATTTCCAGACTGGAAGTTGTACTCGGACATTAAGTGGACATTCCTCAAGAGTTATTTCGGTTGCGATCTCCAATGATCAGAAGTTCATTATCTCCGGAAGTCTTGATAACTCTATCAAAGTCTGGGATTTCCAGACTGGAAGTTGTACTCGGACATTAAGGGGACATTCCTCAAGAGTTATTTCGGTTGCGATCTCCAATGATCAGAAGTTCATTATCTCCGGAAGTCTTGATAACTCTATCAAAGTCTGGGATTTCCAGACTGGAAGTTGTACTCGGACATTAAGTGGACATTCCTCTTGAGTTAATTCAGTGGCGATCTCCAATTATCAGAAGTTCATTATCTCCGGAAGTGGAGATAACTCTATCAAAGTCTGGGATTTCCAGACTGGAAGTTGTACTCGGACATTAAGGGGACATTCCTCAAGAGTTATTTCGGTTGCGATCTCCAATGATCAGAAGTTCATTATCTCCGGAAGTTGAGATAACTCTATCAAAGTCTGTGATTTCCAGACTGGAAGTTGTACTCGGACATTAAGTGGACATTCCTCAAGAGTTATTTCGGTTGCGATCTCCAATGATCAGAAGTTCATTATCTCCGGAAGTTGAGATAACTCTATCAAAGTCTGTGATTTCCAGACTGGAAGTTGTACTCGGACATTAAGTGGACATTCCTAGGTAGTTTATTCGGTTGCGATCTCCAATGATCGAAAGTTGATCATCTCCGGAAGTTTAGATAACTCTATCAAAGTCTGGGATTTCCAGACTGGAAGTTGTACTCGGACATTAAGTGGACATTCCTCTACAGTTAGTTCAGTGGCGATCTCCAATCATCAGAAGTTCATTATCTCCGGAAGTTCTGATAACTCTATCAAAGTCTGGGATTTCCAGACTGGAAGTTGTACTCGGACATTAAGTGGACATTCCTCTACAGTTAGTTCAGTGGCGATCTCCAATCATCAGAAGTTCATTATCTCCGGAAGTTCTGATAACTCTATCAAAGTCTGGGATTTCCAGACTGAAAATTGTACTCGGACATTAAGTGGACATTCCTCTACAGTTAGTTCAGTGGCGATCTCCAATGATCAGAAGTTCATTATCTCCGGAAGTCTTGATAACTCTATCAAAGTCTGGGATTTCCAGACTGGAAGTTGTACTCGGACATTAAGTGGACATTCCTCTACAGTTAGTTCAGTGGCGATCTCCAATGATCAGAAGTTCATTATCTCCGGAAGTCTTGATAACTCTATCAAAGTCTGGGATTTCCAGACTGGAAGTTGTACTCGGACATTAAGTGGACATTCCTCTACAGTTAGTTCAGTGGCGATCTCCAATGATCAGAAGTTCATTATCTCCGGAAGTCTTGATAACTCTATCAAAGTCTGGGATTTCCAGCCTGGAAGTTGTACTCGGACATTAAGTGGACATTCCTCAAGAGTTATTTCGGTTGCGATCTCCAATGATCAGAAGTTCATTATCTCCGGAAGTCATGATAACTCTATCAAAGTCTGGGATTTCCAGACTGGAAGTTGTACTCGGACATTAAGTGGACATTCCTCAAGAGTTATTTCGGTTGCGATCTCCAATGATCAGAAGTTCATTATCTCCGGAAGTCATGATAACTCTATCAAAGTCTGGGATTTCCAGACTGGAAGTTGTACTCGGACATTAAGTGGACATTCCTCTTGAGTTAATTCAGTGGCGATCTCCAATGATCAGAAGTTCATTATCTCCGGAAGTCTTGATAACTCTATCAAAGTCTGGGATTTCCAGACTGAAAATTGTACTCGGACATTAAGTGGACATTCCTCTGAAGTTAATTCGGTTGCGATCTCCAATGATCAGAAGTTCATTATCTCCGGAAGTTGAGATAACTCTATCAAAGTCTGGGATTTCCAGACTGGAAGTTGTACTCGGACATTAAGTGGACATTCCTCTACAGTTATTTCGGTTGCGATCTCCAATGATCAGAAGTTCATTATCTCCGGAAGTTCTGATAACTCTATCAAAGTCTGGGATTTCCAGACTGGAAGTTGTACTCGGACATTAAGTGGACATTCCTCTACAGTTAGTTCAGTGGCGATCTCCAATGATCAGAAGTTCATTATCTCCGGAAGTCTTGATAACTCTATCAAAGTCTGGGATTTCCAGCCTGGAAGTTGTACTCGGACATTAAGTGGACATTCCTCAAGAGTTATTTCGGTTGCGATCTCCAATGATCAGAAGTTCATTATCTCCGGAAGTCATGATAACTCTATCAAAGTCTGGGATTTCCAGACTGGAAGTTGTACTCGGACATTAAGTGGACATTCCTCAAGAGTTATTTCGGTTGCGATCTCCAATGATCAGAAGTTCATTATCTCCGGAAGTCTTGATAACTCTATCAAAGTCTGGGATTTCCAGACTGGAAGTTGTACTCGGACATTAAGTGGACATTCCTCTACAGTTAGTTCAGTGGCGATCTCCAATGATCAGAAGTTCATTATCTCCGGAAGTCTTGATAACTCTATCAAAGTCTGGGATTTCCAGACTGAAAATTGTACTCGGACATTAAGTGGACATTCCTCTACAGTTAGTTCAGTGGCGATCTCCAATGATCAGAAGTTCATTATCTCCGGAAGTCTTGATAACTCTATCAAAGTCTGGGATTTCCAGACTGGAAGTTGTACTCGGACATTAAGTGGACATTCCTCTACAGTTAGTTCAGTGGCGATCTCCAATGATCAGAAGTTCATTATCTCCGGAAGTCTTGATAACTCTATCAAAGTCTGGGATTTCCAGCCTGGAAGTTGTACTCGGACATTAAGTGGACATTCCTCAAGAGTTATTTCGGTTGCGATCTCCAATGATCAGAAGTTCATTATCTCCGGAAGTCATGATAACTCTATCAAAGTCTGGGATTTCCAGACTGGAAGTTGTACTCGGACATTAAGTGGACATTCCTCTTGAGTTAATTCAGTGGCGATCTCCAATTATCAGAAGTTCATTATCTCCGGAAGTGGAGATAACTCTATCAAAGTCTGGGATTTCCAGACTGGAAGTTGTACTCGGACATTAAGGGGACATTCCTCAAGAGTTATTTCGGTTGCGATCTCCAATGATCAGAAGTTCATTATCTCCGGAAGTTGAGATAACTCTATCAAAGTCTGTGATTTCCAGACTGGAAGTTGTACTCGGACATTAAGTGGACATTCCTCAAGAGTTATTTCGGTTGCGATCTCCAATGATCAGAAGTTCATTATCTCCGGAAGTTGAGATAACTCTATCAAAGTCTGTGATTTCCAGACTGGAAGTTGTACTCGGACATTAAGTGGACATTCCTAGGTAGTTTATTCGGTTGCGATCTCCAATGATCGAAAGTTGATCATCTCCGGAAGTTTAGATAACTCTATCAAAGTCTGGGATTTCCAGACTGGAAGTTGTACTCGGACATTAAGTGGACATTCCTCTACAGTTAGTTCAGTGGCGATCTCCAATCATCAGAAGTTCATTATCTCCGGAAGTTCTGATAACTCTATCAAAGTCTGGGATTTCCAGACTGAAAATTGTACTCGGACATTAAGTGGACATTCCTCTACAGTTAATTCAGTGGCGATCTCCAATGATCAGAAGTTCATTATCTCCGGAAGTCGTGATAACTCTATCAAAGTCTGGGATTTCCAGACTGGAAGTTGTACTCGGACATTAAGTGGACATTCCTCTACAGTTAGTTCAGTGGCGATCTCCAATGATCAGAAGTTCATTATCTCCGGAAGTCGTGATAAATCTATCAAAGTCTGGGATTTCCAGACTGGAAGTTGTACTCGGACATTAAGTGGACATTCCTCAAGAGTTATTTCGGTTGCGATCTCCAATGATCAGAAGTTCATTATCTCCGGAAGTCTTGATAACTCTATCAAAGTCTGGGATTTCCAGCCTGGAAGTTGTACTCGGACATTAAGTGGACATTCCTCAAGAGTTATTTCGGTTGCGATCTCCAATGATCAGAAGTTCATTATCTCCGGAAGTCATGATAACTCTATCAAAGTCTGGGATTTCCAGACTGGAAGTTGTACTCGGACATTAAGTGGACATTCCTCTACAGTTAGTTCAGTGGCGATCTCCAATGATCAGAAGTTCATTATCTCCGGAAGTCTTGATAACTCTATCAAAGTCTGGGATTTCCAGACTGGAAGTTGTACTCGGACATTAAGTGGACATTCCTCTACAGTTAGTTCAGTGGCGATCTCCAATGATCAGAAGTTCATTATCTCCGGAAGTTCTGATAACTCTATCAAAGTCTGGGATTTCCAGACTGAAAGTTGTACTCGGACATTAAGTGGACATTCCTCTACAGTTAGTTCAGTGGCGATCTCCAATCATCAGAAGTTCATTATCTCCGGAAGTTGAGATAACTCTATCAAAGTCTGTGATTTCCAGACTGGAAGTTGTACTCGGACATTAAGTGGACATTCCTAGGTAGTTTATTCGGTTGCGATCTCCAATGATCGAAAGTTGATTATCTCCGGAAGTTCTGATAACTCTATCAAAGTCTGGGATTTCCAGACTGGAAGTTGTACTCGGACATTAAGTGGACATTCCTCTACAGTTAGTTCAGTGGCGATCTCCAATGATCAGAAGTTCATTATCTCCGGAAGTCGTGATAAATCTATCAAAGTCTGGGATTTCCAGACTGGAAGTTGTACTCGGACATTAAGTGGACATTCCTCTGCAGTTATTTCGGTTGCGATCTCCAATGATCAGAAGTTCATTATCTCCGGAAGTTGAGATAACTCTATCAAAGTCTGGGATTTCCAGACTGGAAGTTGTACTCGGACATTAAGTGGACATTCCTCTACAGTTAGTTCAGTGGCGATCTCCAATGATCAGAAGTTCATTATCTCCGGAAGTCGTGATAAATCTATCAAAGTCTGGGATTTCCAGACTGGAAGTTGTACTCGGACATTAAGGGGACATTCCTCAAGAGTTATTTCGGTTGCGATCTCCAATGATCAGAAGTTCATTATCTCCGGAAGTCTTGATAACTCTATCAAAGTCTGGGATTTCCAGACTGGAAGTTGTACTCGGACATTAAGTGGACATTCCTCTACAGTTAGTTCAGTGGCGATCTCCAATGATCAGAAGTTCATTATCTCCGGAAGTCGTGATAAATCTATCAAAGTCTGGGATTTCCAGACTGGAAGTTGTACTCGAACGATAAGTGGACATTCCTAGGCAGTTTATTCGGTTGCGATCTCCAATGATCAGAAGTTCATTATCTCCGGAAGTTGAGATAACTCTATCAAAGTCTGTGATTTCCAGACTGGAAGTTGTACTCGGACATTAAGTGGACATTCCTAGGTAGTTTATTCGGTTGCGATCTCCAATGATCGAAAGTTGATTATCTCCGGAAGTTTAGATAACTCTATCAAAGTCTGGGATTTCCAGACTGGAAGTTGTACTCGGACATTAAGTGGACATTCCTCTACAGTTAGTTCAGTGGCGATCTCCAATGATCAGAAGTTCATTATCTCCGGAAGTCGTGATAAATCTATCAAAGTCTGGGATTTCCAGACTGGAAGTTGTACTCGGACATTAAGTGGACATTCCTCTGCAGTTATTTCGGTTGCGATCTCCAATGATCAGAAGTTCATTATCTCCGGAAGTTGAGATAACTCTATCAAAGTCTGGGATTTCCAGACTGGAAGTTGTACTCGGACATTAAGTGGACATTCCTCTACAGTTAGTTCAGTGGCGATCTCCAATGATCAGAAGTTCATTATCTCCGGAAGTCATGATAACTCTATCAAAGTCTGGGATTTCCAGACTGGAAGTTGTACTCGGAGATTAAGTGGACATTCCTCTTGAGTTAATTCAGTGGCGATCTCAATGATCAGAAGTTCATTATCTCCGGAAGTCATGATAACTCTATCAAAGTCTGGGATTTCCAGACTGGAAGTTGTACTCGGAGATTAAGTGGACATTCCTCTTGAGTTAATTCAGTGGCGATCTCCAATCATCAGAAGTTCATTATCTCCGGAAGTTCTGATAACTCTATCAAAGTCTGGGATTTCCAGACTGAAAATTGTACTCGGACATTAAGTGGACATTCCTCTACAGTTAGTTCAGTGGCGATCTCCAATGATCAGAAGTTCATTATCTCCGGAAGTCTTGATAACTCTATCAAAGTCTGGGATTTCCAGACTGGAAGTTGTACTCGGACATTAAGTGGACATTCCTCTACAGTTAGTTCAGTGGCGATCTCCAATCATCAGAAGTTCATTATCTCCGGAAGTTCTGATAACTCTATCAAAGTCTGGGATTTCCAGACTGGAAGTTGTACTCGGACATTAAGTGGACATTCCTCTACAGTTAGTTCAGTGGCGATCTCCAATGATCAGAAGTTCATTATCTCCGGAAGTCGTGATAAATCTATCAAAGTCTGGGATTTCCAGACTGGAAGTTGTACTCGGACATTAAGGGGACATTCCTCAAGAGTTATTTCGGTTGCGATCTCCAATGATCAGAAGTTCATTATCTCCGGAAGTCTTGATAACTCTATCAAAGTCTGGGATTTCCAGACTGGAAGTTGTACTCGGACATTAAGTGGACATTCCTCTACAGTTAGTTCAGTGGCGATCTCCAATGATCAGAAGTTCATTATCTCCGGAAGTCGTGATAAATCTATCAAAGTCTGGGATTTCCAGACTGGAAGTTGTACTCGGACATTAAGGGGACATTCCTCAAGAGTTATTTCGGTTGCGATCTCCAATGATCAGAAGTTCATTATCTCCGGAAGTCTTGATAACTCTATCAAAGTCTGGGATTTCCAGACTGGAAGTTGTACTCGGACATTAAGTGGACATTCCTCTACAGTTAGTTCAGTGGCGATCTCCAATGATCAGAAGTTCATTATCTCCGGAAGTCGTGATAAATCTATCAAAGTCTGGGATTTCCAGACTGGAAGTTGTACTCGGACATTAAGGGGACATTCCTCAAGAGTTATTTCGGTTGCGATCTCCAATGATCAGAAGTTCATTATCTCCGGAAGTTGAGATAACTCTATCAAAGTCTGTGATTTCCAGACTGGAAGTTGTACTCGGACATTAAGTGGACATTCCTAGGTAGTTTATTCGGTTGCGATCTCCAATGATCGAAAGTTGATTATCTCCGGAAGTTTAGATAACTCTATCAAAGTCTGGGATTTCCAGACTGGAAGTTGTACTCGGACATTAAGTGGACATTCCTCTACAGTTAGTTCAGTGGCGATCTCCAATCATCAGAAGTTCATTATCTCCGGAAGTCTTGATAACTCTATCAAAGTCTGGGATTTCCAGACTGGAAGTTGTACTCGGACATTAAGTGGACATTCCTCTTAAGTTAGTTCAGTGGCGATCTCCAATGATCAGAAGTTCATTATCTCCGGAAGTCATGATAACTCTATCAAAGTCTGGGATTTCCAGACTGGAAGTTGTACTCGAACGATAAGTGGACATTCCAAGGCAGTTAATTCGGTTGCGATCTCCAATGATCAGAAGTTCATTATCTCCGGAAGTCGTGATAAATCTATCAAAGTCTGGGATTTCCAGACTGGAAGTTGTATTCGGACATTAAGTGGACATTCCTATGGAGTTAATTCGGTTGCGATCTCCAATGATCAGAAGTTCATTATCTCCGGAAGTCTTGATAACTCTATCAAAGTCTGGGATTTCCAGACTGGAAGTTGTACTCGGACATTAAGTGGACATTCCTAGGTAGTTTATTCGGTTGCGATCTCCAATGATCGAAAGTTGATTATCTCCGGAAGTTGAGATAACTCTATCAAAGTCTGGGATTTCCAGACTGGAAGTTGTACTCGGACATTAAGTGGACATTCCTCTGCAGTTATTTCGGTTGCGATCTCCAATGATCAGAAGTTCATTATCTCCGGAAGTCGTGATAACTCTATCAAAGTCTGGGATTTCCAGACTGGAAGTTGTACTCGGACATTAAGTGGACATTCCTCTACAGTTATTTCGGTTGCGATCTCCAATGATCAGAAGTTCATTATCTCCGGAAGTCGTGATAACTCTATCAAAGTCTGGGATTTCCAGACTGGAAGTTGTACTCGGACATTAAGTGGACATTCCTCTGCAGTTATTTCGGTTGCGATCTCCAATGATCAGAAGTTCATTATCTCCGGAAGTTTAGATAACTCTATCAAAGTCTGGGATTTCCAGACTGGAAGTTGTACTCGGACATTAAGTGGACATTCCTCTGGAGTGTATTCGGTTGCGATCTCCAATGATCAGAAGTTCATTATCTCCGGAAGTCGTGATAACTCTATCAAAGTCTGGGATTTCCAGACTGGAAGTTGTACTCGGACATTAAGTGGACATTCCTCTACAGTTAGTTCAGTGGCGATCTCCAATGATCAGAAGTTCATTATCTCCGGAAGTAGATAACTCTATCAAAGTCTGGGATTTCCAGACTGGAAGTTGTACTCGAACGATAAGTGGACATTCCTAGGCAGTTAATTCGGTTGCGATCTCCAATGATCGAAAGTTGATTATCTCCGGAAGTCTTGATAACTCTATCAAAGTCTGGGATTTCCAGACTGGAAGTTGTACTCGGACATTAAGTGGACATTCCTAGGTAGTTTATTCGGTTGCGATCTCCAATGATCGAAAGTTGATTATCTCCGGAAGTCTTGATAACTCTATCAAAGTCTGGGATTTCCAGACTGGAAGTTGTACTCGGACATTAAGTGGACATTCCTCTGGAGTGTATTCGGTTGCGATCTCCAATGATCAGAAGTTCATTATCTCCGGAAGTCGTGATAACTCTATCAAAGTCTGGGATTTCCAGACTGGAAGTTGTACTCGGACATTAAGTGGACATTCCTCTACAGTTAGTTCAGTGGCGATCTCCAATGATCAGAAGTTCATTATCTCCGGAAGTAGATAACTCTATCAAAGTCTGGGATTTCCAGACTGGAAGTTGTACTCGAACGATAAGTGGACATTCCTAGGCAGTTAATTCGGTTGCGATCTCCAATGATCGAAAGTTGATTATCTCCGGAAGTCTTGATAACTCTATCAAAGTCTGGGATTTCCAGACTGGAAGTTGTACTCGAACGATAAGTGGACATTCCTAGGCAGTTAATTCGGTTGCGATCTCCAATGATCGAAAGTTGATTATCTCCGGAAGTCTTGATAACTCTATCAAAGTCTGGGATTTCCAGACTGGAAGTTGTACTCGGACATTAAGTGGACATTCCTCTACAGTTATTTCGGTTGCGATCTCCAATGATCAGAAGTTCATTATCTCCGGAAGTCGTGATAACTCTATCAAAGTCTGGGATTTCCAGACTGGAAGTTGTACTCGGACATTAAGTGGACATTCCTCTGCAGTTAGTTCAGTGGCGATCTCCAATGATCAGAAGTTCATTATCTCCGGAAGTTTAGATAACTCTATCAAAGTCTGGGATTTCCAGACTGGAAGTTGTACTCGGACATTAAGTGGACATTCCTCTGGAGTGTATTCGGTTGCGATCTTCAATGATCAGAAGTTCATTATCTCCGGAAGTTGAGATAACTCTATCAAAGTCTGGGATTTCCAGACTGGAAGTTGTACTCGGACATTAAGTGGACATTCCTCTACAGTTAGTTCAGTGGCGATCTCCAATGATCAGAAGTTCATTATCTCCGGAAGTAGATAACTCTATCAAAGTCTGGGATTTCCAGACTGGAAGTTGTACTCGAACGATAAGTGGACATTCCTAGGCAGTTAATTCGGTTGCGATCTCCAATGATCGAAAGTTGATTATCTCCGGAAGTCTTGATAACTCTATCAAAGTCTGGGATTTCCAGACTGGAAGTTGTACTCGGACATTAAGTGGACATTCCTAGGTAGTTTATTCGGTTGCGATCTCCAATGATCGAAAGTTGATTATCTCCGGAAGTTTAGATAACTCTATCAAAGTCTGGGATTTCCAGACTGGAAGTTGTACTCGGACATTAAGGGGACATTCCTCAAGAGTTATTTCGGTTGCGATCTCCAATGATCAGAAGTTCATTATCTCCGGAAGTCTTGATAACTCTATCAAAGTCTGGGATTTCCAGACTGGAAGTTGTACTCGGACATTAAGTGGACATTCCTAGGTAGTTTATTCGGTTGCGATCTCCAATGATCGAAAGTTGATTATCTCCGGAAGTTTAGATAACTCTATCAAAGTCTGGGATTTCCAGACTGGAAGTTGTACTCGGACATTAAGTGGACATTCCTCTACAGTTAGTTCAGTGGCGATCTCCAATGATCAGAAGTTCATTATCTCCGGAAGTTCTGATAACTCTATCAAAGTCTGGGATTTCCAGACTGGAAGTTGTACTCGGACATTAAGTGGACATTCCTCTGCAGTTATTTCGGTTGCGATCTCCAATGATCAGAAGTTCATTATCTCCGGAAGTTGAGATAACTCTATCAAAGTCTGGGATTTCCAGACTGGAAGTTGTACTCGGACATTAAGTGGACATTCCTAGGTAGTTTATTCGGTTGCGATCTCCAATGATCAGAAGTTCATTATCTCCGGAAGTCTTGATAACTCTATCAAAGTCTGGGATTTCCAGACTGGAAGTTGTACTCGGACATTAAGTGGACATTCCTCTACAGTTAGTTCAGTGGCGATCTCCAATGATCAGAAGTTCATTATCTCCGGAAGTCGTGATAAATCTATCAAAGTCTGGGATTTCCAGACTGGAAGTTGTACTCGGACATTAAGTGGACATTCCTCTACAGTTAGTTCAGTGGCGATCTCCAATGATCAGAAGTTCATTATCTCCGGAAGTTTAGATCACTCTATCAAAGTCTGGGATTTCCAGACTGGAAGTTGTACTCGGACATTAAGTGGACATTCCTCTGGAGTTAATTCGGTTGCGATCTCCAATTATCAGAAGTTCATTATCTCCGGAAGTTGAGATAACTCTATCAAAGTCTGGGATTTCCAGACTGGAAGTTGTACTCGGACATTAAGTGGACATTCCTCTACAGTTAGTTCAGTGGCGATCTCCAATGATCAGAAGTTCATTATCTCCGGAAGTCTTGATAACTCTATCAAAGTCTGGGATTTCCAGACTGGAAGTTGTACTCGGACATTAAGTGGACATTCCTCTACAGTTAGTTCAGTGGCGATCTCCAATGATCAGAAGTTCATTATCTCCGGAAGTTTAGATCACTCTATCAAAGTCTGGGATTTCCAGACTGGAAGTTGTACTCGGACATTAAGTGGACATTCCTCTACAGTTAATTCAGTGGCGATCTCCAATGATCAGAAGTTCATTATCTCCGGAAGTCGTGATAAATCTATCAAAGTCTGGGATTTCCAGACTGGAAGTTGTACTCGGACATTAAGGGGACATTCCTCTGCAGTTAGTTCAGTGGCGATCTCCAATGATCGAAAGTTGATTATCTCCGGAAGTCTTGATAACTCTATCAAAGTCTGGGATTTCCAGACTGGAAGTTGTACTCGGACATTAAGTGGACATTCCTCTACAGTTAGTTCAGTGGCGATCTCCAATCATCAGAAGTTCATTATCTCCGGAAGTCTTGATAACTCTATCAAAGTCTGGGATTTCCAGACTGGAAGTTGTACTCGGACATTAAGTGGACATTCCTCTACAGTTAGTTCAGTGGCGATCTCCAATTATCAGAAGTTCATTATCTCCGGAAGTCTTGATAACTCTATCAAAGTCTGGGATTTCCAGACTGGAAGTTGTACTCGGACATTAAGTGGACATTCCTCTACAGTTAGTTCAGTGGCGATCTCCAATGATCAGAAGTTCATTATCTCCGGAAGTCGTGATAAATCTATCAAAGTCTGGGATTTCCAAACTGGAAGTTGTACTCGGACATTAAGTGGACATTCCTCTGCAGTTATTTCGGTTGCGATCTCCAATGATCAGAAGTTCATTATCTCCGGAAGTTGAGATAACTCTATCAAAGTCTGGGATTTCCAGACTGGAAGTTGTACTCGGACATTAAGTGGACATTCCTCTGCAGTTATTTCGGTTGCGATCTCCAATTATCAGAAGTTCATTATCTCCGGAAGTCGTGATAAATCTATCAAAGTCTGGGATTTCCAGACTGGAAGTTGTACTCGGACATTAAGTGGACATTCCTCTACAGTTAGTTCAGTGGCGATCTCCAATGATCAGAAGTTCATTATCTCCGGAAGTCGTGATAAATCTATCAAAGTCTGGGATTTCCAGACTGGAAGTTGTACTCGGACATTAAGTGGACATTCCTCTACAGTTAGTTCAGTGGCGATCTCCAATGATCAGAAGTTCATTATCTCCGGAAGTCGTGATAAATCTATCAAAGTCTGGGATTTCCAGACTGGAAGTTGTACTCGGACATTAAGTGGACATTCCTAGGTAGTTTATTCGGTTGCGATCTCCAATGATCGAAAGTTGATTATCTCCGGAAGTTTAGATAACTCTATCAAAGTCTGGGATTTCCAGACTGGAAGTTGTACTCGGACATTAAGTGGACATTCCTCAAGAGTTATTTCGGTTGCGATCTCCAATGATCAGAAGTTCATTATCTCCGGAAGTTCTGATAACTCTATCAAAGTCTGGGATTTCCAGACTGGAAGTTGTACTCGGACATTAAGGGGACATTCCTCTACAGTTATTTCGGTTGCGATCTCCAATGATCAGAAGTTCATTATCTCCGGAAGTCTTGATAACTCTATCAAAGTCTGGGATTTCCAGACTGGAAGTTGTACTCGGACATTAAGTGGACATTCCTCTACAGTTAGTTCAGTGGCGATCTCCAATTATCAGAAGTTCATTATCTCCGGAAGTCGTGATAACTCTATCAAAGTCATGGATTTCCAGACTGGAAGTTGTACTCGGACATTAAGGGGACATTCCTCAAGAGTTAATTCGGTTGCGATCTCCAATGATCAGAAGTTCATTATCTCCGGAAGTCTTGATAACTCTATCAAAGTCTGGGATTTCCAGACTGGAAGTTGTACTCGGACATTAAGTGGACATTCCTCTGCAGTTATTTCGGTTGCGATCTCCAATGATCAGAAGTTCATTATCTCCGGAAGTTCTGATAACTCTATCAAAGTCTGGGATTTCCAGACTGGAAGTTGTACTCGGACATTAAGTGGACATTCCAAGGCAGTTAATTCGGTTGCGATCTCCAATGATCAGAAGTTCATTATCTCCGGAAGTCGTGATAAATCTATCAAAGTCTGGGATTTCCAGACTGGAAGTTGTACTCGGACATTAAGTGGACATTCCTCTACAGTTAGTTCAGTGGCGATCTCCAATGATCAGAAGTTCATTATCTCCGGAAGTCGTGATAAATCTATCAAAGTCTGGGATTTCCAAACTGGAAGTTGTACTCGGACATTAAGTGGACATTCCTCTGCAGTTATTTCGGTTGCGATCTCCAATGATCAGAAGTTCATTATCTCCGGAAGTTGAGATAACTCTATCAAAGTCTGGGATTTCCAGACTGGAAGTTGTACTCGGACATTAAGTGGACATTCCTCTGCAGTTATTTCGGTTGCGATCTCCAATTATCAGAAGTTCATTATCTCCGGAAGTAGATAACTCTATCAAAGTCTGGGATTTCCAGACTGGAAGTTGTACTCGAACGATAAGTGGACATTCCTCTGGAGTTAATTCGGTTGCGATCTCCAATTATCAGAAGTTCATTATCTCCGGAAGTAGATAACTCTATCAAAGTCTGGGATTTCCAGACTGGAAGTTGTACTCGAACGATAAGTGGACATTCCTAGGCAGTTAATTCGGTTGCGATCTCCAATGATCGAAAGTTGATTATCTCCGGAAGTCGTGATAACTCTATCAAAGTCTGGGATTTCCAGACTGGAAGTTGTACTCGGACATTAAGTGGACATTCCTCTTGAGTTAATTCAGTTGCGATCTCCAATGATCAGAAGTTCATTATCTCCGGAAGTCTTGATAACTCTATCAAAGTCTGGGATTTCCAGACTGGAAGTTGTACTCGGACATTAAGTGGACATTCCTAGGTAGTTTATTCGGTTGCGATCTCCAATGATCAGAAGTTCATTATCTCCGGAAGTTTAGATCACTCTATCAAAGTCTGGGATTTCCAGACTGGAAGTTGTACTCGGACATTAAGTGGACATTCCTAGGCAGTTAATTCGGTTGCGATCTCCAATGATCGAAAGTTGATTATCTCCGGAAGTCGTGATAACTCTATCAAAGTCTGGGATTTCCAGACTGGAAGTTGTACTCGGACATTAAGTGGACATTCCTCTGGAGTTAATTCGGTTGCGATCTCCAATGATCAGAAGTTCATTATCTCCGGAAGTAGATAACTCTATCAAAGTCTGGGATTTCCAGACTGGAAGTTGTACTCGAACGATAAGTGGACATTCCTAGGCAGTTAATTCGGTTGCGATCTCCAATGATCGAAAGTTGATTATCTCCGGAAGATTAGATCACTCTATCAAAGTCTGGGATTTCCAGACTGGAAGTTGTACTCGGACATTAAGTGGACATTCCTCTGGAGTTAATTCGGTTGCGATCTCCAATGATCAGAAGTTCATTATCTCCGGAAGTCTTGATAACTCTATCAAAGTCTGGGATTTCCAGACTGGAAGTTGTACTCGGACATTAAGTGGACATTCCTCTTCAGTTAGTTCAGTGGCGATCTCCAATCATCAGAAGTTCATTATCTCCGGAAGTCTTGATAACTCTATCAAAGTCTGGGATTTCCAGACTGGAAGTTGTACTCGGACATTAAGTGGACATTCCTCTTAAGTTAATTCGGTGGCGATCTCCAATGATCAGAAGTTCATTATCTCCGGAAGTCTTGATAACTCTATCAAAGTCTGGGATTTCCAGACTGGAAGTTGTACTCGGACATTAAGTGGACATTCCTCTACAGTTAGTTCAGTGGCGATCTCCAATGATCAGAAGTTCATTATCTCCGGAAGTCGTGATAAATCTATCAAAGTCTGGGATTTCCAAACTGGAAGTTGTACTCGGACATTAAGTGGACATTCCTCTGCAGTTATTTCGGTTGCGATCTCCAATGATCAGAAGTTCATTATCTCCGGAAGTTGAGATAACTCTATCAAAGTCTGGGATTTCCAGACTGGAAGTTGTACTCGGACATTAAGTGGACATTCCTCTGCAGTTAGTTCAGTGGCGATCTCCAATGATCAGAAGTTCATTATCTCCGGAAGTCTTGATAACTCTATCAAAGTCTGGGATTTCCAGACTGGAAGTTGTACTCGGACATTAAGTGGACATTCCTCTGGAGTTAATTCGGTTGCGATCTCCAATGATCAGAAGTTCATTATCTCCGGAAGTCTTGATAACTCTATCAAAGTCTGGGATTTCCAGACTGGAAGTTGTACTCGGACATTAAGTGGACATTCCTCTTCAGTTAGTTCAGTGGCGATCTCCAATGATCAGAAGTTCATTATCTCCGGAAGTCGTGATAACTCTATCAAAGTCTGGGATTTCCAGACTGGAAGTTGTACTCGGACATTAAGGGGACATTCCTCAAGAGTTATTTCGGTTGCGATCTCCAATGATCAGAAGTTCATTATCTCCGGAAGTCGTGATAAATCTATCAAAGTCTGGGATTTCCAGACTGGAAGTTGTACTCGGACATTAAGTGGACATTCCTAGGTAGTTTATTCGGTTGCGATCTCCAATGATCAGAAGTTCATTATCTCCGGAAGTCTTGATAACTCTATCAAAGTCTGGGATTTCCAGACTGGAAGTTGTACTCGGACATTAAGTGGACATTCCAAGGCAGTTAATTCGGTTGCGATCTCCAATGATCAGAAGTTCATTATCTCCGGAAGTTGAGATAACTCTATCAAAGTCTGGGATTTCCAGACTGGAAGTTGTACTCGGACATTAAGTGGAAATTCCTCTGCAGTTATTTCGGTTGCGATCTCCAATGATCAGAAGTTCATTATCTCCGGAAGTTGAGATAACTCTATCAAAGTCTGGGATTTCCAGACTGGAAGTTGTACTCGGACATTAAGTGGACATTCCTCTGCAGTTATTTCGGTTGCGATCTCCAATGATCAGAAGTTCATTATCTCCGGAAGTTCTGATAACTCTATCAAAGTCTGGGATTTCCAGACTGGAAGTTGTACTCGGACATTAAGTGGACATTCCTCTTCAGTTATTTCGGTTGCGATCTCCAATTATCAGAAGTTCATTATCTCCGGAAGTTGAGATAACTCTATCAAAGTCTGGGATTTCCAGACTGGAAGTTGTACTCGGACATTAAGTGGACATTCCTCTTATGTTAATTCGGTTGCGATCTCCAATGATCAGAAGTTCATTATCTCCGGAAGTTGAGATAACTCTATCAAAGTCTGGGATTTCCAGACTGGAAGTTGTACTCGGACATTAAGTGGACATTCCTCTGGAGTTAATTCGGTTGCGATCTCCAATGATCAGAAGTTCATTATCTCCGGAAGTCTTGATAACTCTATCAAAGTCTGGGATTTCCAGACTGGAAGTTGTACTCGGACATTAAGTGGACATTCCTCTTCAGTTAGTTCAGTGGCGATCTCCAATCATCAGAAGTTCATTATCTCCGGAAGTCTTGATAACTCTATCAAAGTCTGGGATTTCCAGACTGGAAGTTGTACTCGGACATTAAGTGGACATTCCTCTACAGTTAGTTCAGTGGCGATCTCCAATGATCAGAAGTTCATTATCTCCGGAAGTCTTGATAACTCTATCAAAGTCTGGGATTTCCAGACTGGAAGTTGTACTCGGACATTAAGTGGACATTCCTAGGTAGTTTATTCGGTTGCGATCTCCAATGATCGAAAGTTGATTATCTCCGGAAGTTTAGATCACTCTATCAAAGTCTGGGATTTCCAGACTGGAAGTTGTACTCGGACATTAAGTGGACATTCCTCTGCAGTTATTTCGGTTGCGATCTCCAATGATCAGAAGTTCATTATCTCCGGAAGTTGAGATAACTCTATCAAAGTCTGGGATTTCCAGACTGGAAGTTGTACTCGGACATTAAGTGGACATTCCTCTGGAGTTAATTCGGTTGCGATCTCCAATGATCAGAAGTTCATTATCTCCGGAAGTTCTGATAACTCTATCAAAGTCTGGGATTTCCAGACTGGAAGTTGTACTCGGACATTAAGTGGACATTCCTCTTCAGTTAGTTCAGTTGCGATCTCCAATGATCAGAAGTTCATTATCTCCGGAAGTTGAGATAACTCTATCAAAGTCTGGGATTTCCAGACTGGAAGTTGTACTCGGACATTAAGTGGACATTCCTCTGAAGTTAATTCGGTTGCGATATCAAATGATCAGAAGTTCATTATCTCCGGAAGTTGAGATAACTCTATCAAAGTCTGGGATTTCCAGACTGGAAGTTGTACTCGGACATTAAGTGGACATTCCTAGGTAGTTTATTCGGTTGCGATCTCCAATGATCGAAAGTTGATTATCTCCGGAAGTTTAGATCACTCTATCAAAGTCTGGGATTTCCAGACTGGAAGTTGTACTCGGACATTAAGTGGACATTCCTCTGCAGTTATTTCGGTTGCGATCTCCAATGATCAGAAGTTCATTATCTCCGGAAGTTGAGATAACTCTATCAAAGTCTGGGATTTCCAGACTGGAAGTTGTACTCGGACATTAAGTGGACATTCCTCTACAGTTAGTTCAGTGGCGATCTCCAATTATCAGAAGTTCATTATCTCCGGAAGTCGTGATAAATCTATCAAAGTCTGGGATTTCCAGACTGGAAGTTGTACTCGGACATTAAGTGGACATTCCTCTGGAGTTAATTCGGTTGCGATCTCCAATGATCAGAAGTTCATTATCTCCGGAAGTTCTGATAACTCTATCAAAGTCTGGGATTTCCAGACTGGAAGTTGTACTCGGACATTAAGTGGACATTCCTCTTCAGTTAGTTCAGTTGCGATCTCCAATGATCAGAAGTTCATTATCTCCGGAAGTTGAGATAACTCTATCAAAGTCTGGGATTTCCAGACTGGAAGTTGTACTCGGACATTAAGTGGACATTCCTCTTAAGTTAATTCTGTTGCGATATCAAATGATCAGAAGTTCATTATCTCCGGAAGTTGAGATAACTCTATCAAAGTCTGGGATTTCCAGACTGGAAGTTGTACTCGGACATTAAGTGGACATTCCTCTGGAGTTAATTCGGTTGCGATCTCCAATGATCAGAAGTTCATTATCTCCGGAAGTCTTGATAACTCTATCAAAGTCTGGGATTTCCAGACTGGAAGTTGTACTCGGACATTAAGTGGACATTCCTCTTCAGTTAGTTCAGTGGCGATCTCCAATCATCAGAAGTTCATTATCTCCGGAAGTCTTGATAACTCTATCAAAGTCTGGGATTTCCAGACTGGAAGTTGTACTCGGACATTAAGTGGACATTCCTCTACAGTTAGTTCAGTGGCGATCTCCAATGATCAGAAGTTCATTATCTCCGGAAGTCTTGATAACTCTATCAAAGTCTGGGATTTCCAGACTGGAAGTTGTACTCGGACATTAAGTGGACATTCCTAGGTAGTTTATTCGGTTGCGATCTCCAATGATCGAAAGTTGATTATCTCCGGAAGTTTAGATCACTCTATCAAAGTCTGGGATTTCCAGACTGGAAGTTGTACTCGGACATTAAGTGGACATTCCTCTGCAGTTATTTCGGTTGCGATCTCCAATGATCAGAAGTTCATTATCTCCGGAAGTTGAGATAACTCTATCAAAGTCTGGGATTTCCAGACTGGAAGTTGTACTCGGACATTAAGTGGACATTCCTCTGGAGTTAATTCGGTTGCGATCTCCAATGATCAGAAGTTCATTATCTCCGGAAGTTCTGATAACTCTATCAAAGTCTGGGATTTCCAGACTGGAAGTTGTACTCGGACATTAAGTGGACATTCCTCTGGAGTTATTTCGGTTGCGATCTCCAATGATCAGAAGTTCATTATCTCCGGAAGTCTTGATAACTCTATCAAAGTCTGGGATTTCCCGACTGGAAGTTGTACTCGAACGATAAGTGGACATTCCAAGGCAGTTAATTCGGTTGCGATCTCCAATGATCAGAAGTTCATTATCTCCGGAAGTTCTGATAACTCTATCAAAGTCTGGGATTTCCAGACTGGAAGTTGTACTCGGACATTAAGTGGACATTCCTCTTCAGTTAGTTCAGTGGCGATCTCCAATGATCAGAAGTTCATTATCTCCGGAAGTCGTGATAACTCTATCAAAGTCTGGGATTTCCAGACTGGAAGTTGTACTCGGACATTAAGTGGACATTCCTCTACAGTTATTTCAGTTGCGATCTCCAATGATCAGAAGTTCATTATCTCCGGAAGTTCTGATAACTCTATCAAAGTCTGGGATTTCCAGACTGGAAGTTGTACACGGAGATTAAGTGGACATTCCTCTTGAGTTAATTCAGTGGCGATCTCCAATGATCAGAAGTTCATTATCTCCGGAAGTTGAGATAACTCTATCAAAGTCTGGGATTTCCAGACTGGAAGTTGTACTCGAACGATAAGTGGACATTCCTCTGGAGTTAATTCGGTTGCGTTCTCCAATGATCAGAAGTTCATTATCTCCGGAAGTTCTGATAACTCTATCAAAGTCTGGGATTTCCAGACTGGAAGTTGTACTCGGACATTAAGTGGACATTCCTCTGCAGTTATTTCGGTTGCGATATCAAATGATCAGAAGTTCATTATCTCCGGAAGTCTTGATAACTCTATCAAATTCTCGGATTTCCAGACTGGAAGTTGTACTCGGACATTAAGGGGACATTCCTCAAGAGTTATTTCAGTTGCGATCTCCAATTATCAGAAGTTCATTATCTCCGGAAGTTCTGATAACTCTATCAAAGTCTGGGATTTCCAGACTGGAAGTTGTACTCGGACATTAAGTGGACATTCCTCTTCAGTTAGTTCAGTGGCGATCTCCAATGATCAGAAGTTCATTATCTCCGGAAGTCGTGATAACTCTATCAAAGTCTGGGATTTCCAGACTGGAAGTTGTACTCGGACATTAAGTGGACATTCCTCTACAGTTATTTCAGTTGCGATCTCCAATGATCAGAAGTTCATTATCTCCGGAAGTTCTGATAACTCTATCAAAGTCTGGGATTTCCAGACTGGAAGTTGTACACGGAGATTAAGTGGACATTCCTCTTGAGTTAATTCAGTGGCGATCTCCAATGATCAGAAGTTCATTATCTCCGGAAGTTGAGATAACTCTATCAAAGTCTGGGATTTCCAGACTGGAAGTTGTACTCGAACGATAAGTGGACATTCCTCTGGAGTTAATTCGGTTGCGTTCTCCAATGATCAGAAGTTCATTATCTCCGGAAGTTCTGATAACTCTATCAAAGTCTGGGATTTCCAGACTGGAAGTTGTACTCGGACATTAAGTGGACATTCCTCTGCAGTTATTTCGGTTGCGATATCAAATGATCAGAAGTTCATTATCTCCGGAAGTCTTGATAACTCTATCAAATTCTCGGATTTCCAGACTGGAAGTTGTACTCGGACATTAAGGGGACATTCCTCAAGAGTTATTTCGGTTGCGATCTCCAATGATCAGAAGTTCATTATCTCCGGAAGTCGTGATAAATCTATCAAAGTCTGGGATTTCCAGACTGGAAGTTGTACACGGAGATTAAGTGGACATTCCTCTTGAGTTAATTCAGTGGCGATCTCCAATGATCAGAAGTTCATTATCTCCGGAAGTTGAGATAACTCTATCAAAGTCTGGGATTTCCAGACTGGAAGTTGTATTCGGACATTAAGTGGATATTCCTCTTTAGTTTATTCGGTTGCGATATCAAATGATCAGAAGTTCATTATTTCCGGAAGTGGAGATAACTCTATCAAAGTCTGGGATTTCCAGACTGGAAGTTGTATTCGGACATTAAGTGGACATTCCTCTTATGTTTATTCGGTTGCGATCTCCAATGATCAGAAGTTCATTATCTCCGGAAGTTGAGATAACTCTATCAAAGTCTGGGATTTCCAGACTGGAAGTTGTACTCGGACATTAAGTGGACATTCCTCTGGAGTTAATTCGGTGGCGATCTCCAATGATCAGAAGTTCATTATCTCCGGAAGTGGAGATAACTCTATCAAAGTCTGGGATTTCCAGACTGGAAGTTGTATTCGGACATTAAGTGGACATTCCTCTTGAGTTAATTCAGTGGCGATCTCCAATGATCAGAAGTTCATTATCTCCGGAAGTTGAGATAACTCTATCAAAGTCTGGGATTTCCAGACTGGAAGTTGTATTCGGACATTAAGTGGACATTCATCTTTAGTTTATTCGGTTGCGATATCAAATGATCAGAAGTTCATTATCTCCGGAAGTGGAGATAACTCTATCAAAGTCTGGGATTTCCAGACTGGAAGTTGTATTCGGACATTAAGTGGACATTCCTCTTATGTTTATTCGGTTGCGATCTCCAATGATCAGAAGTTCATTATCTCCGGAAGTTGAGATAACTCTATCAAAGTCTGGGATTTCCAGACTGGAAGTTGTACTCGGACATTAAGTGGACATTCCTCTGGAGTTAATTCGGTGGCGATCTCCAATGATCAGAAGTTCATTATCTCCGGAAGTGGAGATAACTCTATCAAAGTCTGGGATTTCCAGACTGGAAGTTGTACTCGGACATTAAGTGGACATTCCTCTGAAGTTAATTCGGTTGCGATCTCCAATGATCAGAAGTTCATTATCTCCGGAAGTTGAGATAACTCTATCAAAGTCTGGGATTTCCAGACTGGAAGTTGTATTCGGACATTAAGTGGACATTCCTCTTTAGTTTATTCGGTTGCGATATCAAATGATCAGAAGTTCATTATCTCCGGAAGTTGAGATAACTCTATCAAAGTCTGGGATTTCCAGACTGGAAGTTGTACTCGGACATTAAGTGGACATTCCTATGTAGTTTATTCGGTTGCGATATCAAATGATCAGAAGTTCATTATCTCCGGAAGTGGAGATAACTCTATCAAAGTCTGGGATTTCCAGACTGGAAGTTGTACTCGGACATTAAGTGGACATTCCTCTGAAGTTAATTCGGTTGCGATATCAAATGATCAGAAGTTCATTATCTCCGGAAGTGGAGATAACTCTATCAAAGTCTGGGATTTCCAGACTGGAAGTTGTATTCGGACATTAAGTGGACATTCCTCTTTAGTTTATTCGGTTGCGATCTCCAATGATCAGAAGTTCATTATCTCCGGAAGTTGAGATAACTCTATCAAAGTCTGGGATTTCCAGACTGGAAGTTGTACTCGGACATTAAGTGGACATTCCTCTGCAGTTATTTCGGTTGCGATATCAAATGATCAGAAGTTCATTATCTCCGGAAGTCTTGATAACTCTATCAAATTCTCGGATTTCCAGACTGGAAGTTGTACTCGGACATTAAGGGGACATTCCTCAAGAGTTATTTCGGTTGCGATCTCCAATGATCAGAAGTTCATTATCTCCGGAAGTTGAGATAACTCTATCAAAGTCTGGGATTTCCAGACTGGAAGTTGTATTCGGACATTAAGTGGACATTCCTCTTTAGTTTATTCGGTTGCGATATCAAATGATCAGAAGTTCATTATCTCCGGAAGTGGAGATAACTCTATCAAAGTCTGGGATTTCCAGACTGGAAGTTGTATTCGGACATTAAGTGGACATTCCTCTTATGTTTATTCGGTTGCGATCTCCAATGATCAGAAGTTCATTATCTCCGGAAGTTGAGATAACTCTATCAAAGTCTGGGATTTCCAGACTGGAAGTTGTACTCGGACATTAAGTGGACATTCCTCTGGAGTTAATTCGGTGGCGATCTCCAATGATCAGAAGTTCATTATCTCCGGAAGTGGAGATAACTCTATCAAAGTCTGGGATTTCCAGACTGGAAGTTGTACTCGGACATTAAGTGGACATTCCTCTGAAGTTAATTCGGTTGCGATCTCCAATGATCAGAAGTTCATTATCTCCGGAAGTTGAGATAACTCTATCAAAGTCTGGGATTTCCAGACTGGAAGTTGTATTCGGACATTAAGTGGACATTCCTCTTTAGTTTATTCGGTTGCGATATCAAATGATCAGAAGTTCATTATCTCCGGAAGTTGAGATAACTCTATCAAAGTCTGGGATTTCCAGACTGGAAGTTGTACTCGGACATTAAGTGGACATTCCTCTTAAGTTAATTCTGTTGCGATATCAAATGATCAGAAGTTCATTATCTCCGGAAGTTGAGATAACTCTATCAAAGTCTGGGATTTCCAGACTGGAAGTTGTACTCGGACATTAAGTGGACATTCCTCTGAAGTTAATTCGGTTGCGATCTCCAATGATCAGAAGTTCATTATCTCCGGAAGTGGAGATAACTCTATCAAAGTCTGGGATTTCCAGACTGGAAGTTGTATTCGGACATTAAGTGGACATTCCTCTTTAGTTTATTCGGTTGCGATCTCCAATGATCAGAAGTTCATTATCTCCGGAAGTTGAGATAACTCTATCAAAGTCTGGGATTTCCAGACTGGAAGTTGTACTCGGACATTAAGTGGACATTCCTCTTTAGTTTATTCGGTTGCGATCTCCAATGATCAGAAGTTCATTATCTCCGGAAGTTGAGATAACTCTATCAAAGTCTGGGATTTCCAGACTGGAAGTTGTACTCGGACATTAAGTGGACATTCCTCTTATGTTAATTCGGTTGCGATCTCCAATGATCAGAAGTTCATTATCTCCGGAAGTTGAGATAACTCTATCAAAGTCTGGGATTTCCAGACTGGAAGTTGTATTCGGACATTAAGTGGACATTCCTCTGCAGTTATTTCGGTTGCGATCTCCAATGATCAGAAGTTCATTATCTCCGGAAGTTGAGATAACTCTATCAAAGTCTGGGATTTCCAGACTGGAAGTTGTACTCGGACATTAAGTGGACATTCCTATGTAGTTTATTCGGTTGCGATATCAAATGATCAGAAGTTCATTATCTCCGGAAGTTGAGATAACTCTATCAAAGTCTGGGATTTCCAGACTGGAAGTTGTACTCGGACATTAAGTGGACATTCCTCTGGAGTTAATTCGGTGGCGATCTCCAATGATCAGAAGTTCATTATCTCCGGAAGTCGTGATAAATCTATCAAAGTCTGGGATTTCCAGACTGGAAGTTGTACTCGGACATTAAGTGGACATTCCTCTTATGTTAATTCGGTTGCGATCTCCAATGATCAGAAGTTCATTATCTCCGGAAGTTGAGATAACTCTATCAAAGTCTGGGATTTCCAGACTGGAAGTTGTACTCGGACATTAAGTGGACATTCCTATGTAGTTTATTCGGTTGCGATATCAAATGATCAGAAGTTCATTATCTCCGGAAGTTGAGATAACTCTATCAAAGTCTGGGATTTCCAGACTGGAAGTTGTATTCGGACATTAAGTGGACATTCCTATGTAGTTTATTCGGTTGCGATATCAAATGATCAGAAGTTCATGATCTCAGGAAGTTGAGATAACTCTATCAAAGTCTGGGATTTCCAGACTGGAAGTTGTACTCGGACATTAAGTGGACATTCCTCTGGAGTTAATTCGGTGGCGATATCAAATGATCAGAAGTTCATTATCTCCGGAAGTTGAGATAACTCTATCAAAGTCTGGGATTTCCAGACTGGAAGTTGTACTCGGACATTAAGTGGACATTCCTCTGAAGTTAATTCGGTTGCGATCTCCAATGATCAGAAGTTCATTATCTCCGGAAGTTGAGATAACTCTATCAAAGTCTGGGATTTCCAGACTGGAAGTTGTATTCAAACATTAAGTGGACATTCCTCTGGAGTTATTTCGGTTGCGATCTCCAATGATCAGAAGTTCATTATCTCCGGAAGTTGAGATAACTCTATCAAAGTCTGGGATTTCCAGACTGGAAGTTGTATTCGGACATTAAGTGGACATTCCTCTGGAGTTTATTCGGTGGCGATCTCCAATGATCAGAAGTTCATTATCTCCGGAAGTGATGATAACTCTATCAAAGTCTGGGATTTCCAGACTGGAAGTTGTATTCGGACATTAAGTGGACATTCCTCTTAAGTTAATTCGGTTGCGATCTCCAATGATCAGAAGTTCATTATCTCCGGAAGTTCTGATAACTCTATCAAAGTCTGGGATTTCCAGACTGGAAGTTGTATTCGGACATTAAGTGGACATTCCTCTTGAGTTAATTCAGTGGCGATCTCCAATGATCAGAAGTTCATTATCTCCGGAAGTTGAGATAACTCTATCAAAGTCTGGGATTTCCAGACTGGAAGTTGTACTCGAACGATAAGTGGACATTCCTATGTAGTTAATTCGGTTGCGATCTCCAATGATCAGAAGTTCATTATCTCCGGAAGTTGAGATAATTCTATCAAAGTCTGGGATTTCCAGACTGGAAGTTGTATTCGGACATTAAGTGGACATTCCTCTTAAGTTAATTCGGTTGCGATCTCCAATGATCAGAAGTTCATTATCTCCGGAAGTTCTGATAACTCTATCAAAGTCTGGGATTTCCAGACTGGAAGTTGTATTCGGACATTAAGTGGACATTCCTCTTTAGTTTATTCGGTTGCGATATCCAATGATCAGAAGTTCATTATCTCCGGAAGTTGAGATAACTCTATCAAAGTCTGGGATTTCCAGACTGGAAGTTGTATTCGGACATTAAGTGGACATTCCTATGTAGTTTATTCGGTTGCGATATCAAATGATCAGAAGTTCATTATCTCCGGAAGTTGAGATAACTCTATCAAAGTCTGGGATTTCCAGACTGGAAGTTGTACTCGGACATTAAGTGGACATTCCTCTTTAGTTAATTCGGTTGCGATATCAAATGATCAGAAGTTCATTATCTCCGGAAGTTGAGATAACTCTATCAAAGTCTGGGATTTCCAGACTGGAAGTTGTACTCGGACATTAAGTGGACATTCCTCTGAAGTTAATTCGGTTGCGATCTCCAATGATCAGAAGTTCATTATCTCCGGAAGTGGAGATAACTCTATCAAAGTCTGGGATTTCCAGACTGGAAGTTGTACTCGGACATTAAGTGGACATTCCTCTGAAGTTAATTCGGTTGCGATATCAAATGATCAGAAGTTCATTATCTCCGGAAATAGAGATAACTCTATCAAAGTCTGGGATTTCCAGACTGGAAGTTGTATTCGGACATTAAGTGGACATTCCTATGTAGTTTATTCGGTTGCGATATCAAATGATCAGAAGTTCATTATCTCCGGAAGTGGAGATAACTCTATCAAAGTCTGGGATTTCCAGACTGGAAGTTGTATTCGGACATTAAGTGGACATTCCTCTGGAGTTTATTCGGTGGCGATCTCCAATGATCAGAAGTTCATTATCTCCGGAAGTTGAGATAACTCTATCAAAGTCTGGGATTTCCAGACTGGAAGTTGTATTCGGACATTAAGTGGACATTCCTCTTTAGTTTATTCGGTTGCGATCTCCAATGATCAGAAGTTCATTATCTCCGGAAGTTGAGATAACTCTATCAAAGTCTGGGATTTCCAGACTGGAAGTTGTACTCGGACATTAAGTGGACATTCCTCTGGAGTTAATTCGGTGGCGATCTCCAATGATCAGAAGTTCATTATCTCCGGAAGTGGAGATAACTCTATCAAAGTCTGGGATTTCCAGACTGGAAGTTGTACTCGGACATTAAGTGGACATTCCTCTGAAGTTAATTCGGTTGCGATCTCCAATGATCAGAAGTTCATTATCTCCGGAAGTTGAGATAACTCTATCAAAGTCTGGGATTTCCAGACTGGAAGTTGTATTCGGACATTAAGTGGACATTCCTCTTTAGTTTATTCGGTTGCGATATCAAATGATCAGAAGTTCATTATCTCCGGAAGTTGAGATAACTCTATCAAAGTCTGGGATTTCCAGACTGGAAGTTGTACTCGGACATTAAGTGGACATTCCTCTGAAGTTAATTCGGTTGCGATCTCCAATGATCAGAAGTTCATTATCTCCGGAAGTGGAGATAACTCTATCAAAGTCTGGGATTTCCAGACTGGAAGTTGTATTCGGACATTAAGTGGACATTCCTCTTTAGTTTATTCGGTTGCGATCTCCAATGATCAGAAGTTCATTATCTCCGGAAGTTGAGATAACTCTATCAAAGTCTGGGATTTCCAGACTGGAAGTTGTACTCGGACATTAAGTGGACATTCCTCTTATGTTAATTCGGTTGCGATCTCCAATGATCAGAAGTTCATTATCTCCGGAAGTTGAGATAACTCTATCAAAGTCTGGGATTTCCAGACTGGAAGTTGTACTCGGACATTAAGTGGACATTCCTATGTAGTTTATTCGGTTGCGATATCAAATGATCAGAAGTTCATTATCTCCGGAAGTTGAGATAACTCTATCAAAGTCTGGGATTTCCAGACTGGAAGTTGTACTCGGACATTAAGTGGACATTCCTCTGGAGTTAATTCGGTGGCGATCTCCAATGATCAGAAGTTCATTATCTCCGGAAGTCGTGATAAATCTATCAAAGTCTGGGATTTCCAGACTGGAAGTTGTACTCGGACATTAAGTGGACATTCCTCTTATGTTAATTCGGTTGCGATCTCCAATGATCAGAAGTTCATTATCTCCGGAAGTTGAGATAACTCTATCAAAGTCTGGGATTTCCAGACTGGAAGTTGTACTCGGACATTAAGTGGACATTCCTATGTAGTTTATTCGGTTGCGATATCAAATGATCAGAAGTTCATTATCTCCGGAAGTTGAGATAACTCTATCAAAGTCTGGGATTTCCAGACTGGAAGTTGTATTCGGACATTAAGTGGACATTCCTATGTAGTTTATTCGGTTGCGATATCAAATGATCAGAAGTTCATGATCTCAGGAAGTTGAGATAACTCTATCAAAGTCTGGGATTTCCAGACTGGAAGTTGTACTCGGACATTAAGTGGACATTCCTCTGGAGTTAATTCGGTGGCGATCTCCAATGATCAGAAGTTAATTATCTCCGGAAGTTCTGATAACTCTATCAAAGTCTGGGATTTCCAGACTGGAAGTTGTACTCGGACATTAAGTGGACATTCCTCAAGAGTTATTTCGGTTGCGATCTCCAATGATCAGAAGTTCATTATCTCCGGAAATAGAGATAACTCTATCAAAGTCTGGGATTTCCAGACTGGAAGTTGTACTCGGACATTAAGTGGACATTCCTCTGAAGTTAATTCGGTTGCGATCTCCAATGATCAGAAGTTCATGATCTCCGGAAGTAATGATAAATCTATCAAAGTCTGGGATTTCCAGACTGGAAGTTGTATTCGGACATTAAGTGGACATTCCTCTTTAGTTTATTCGGTTGCGATCTCCAATGATCAGAAGTTCATTATCTCCGGAAGTTGAGATAACTCTATCAAAGTCTGGGATTTCCAGACTGGAAGTTGTATTCGGACATTAAGTGGACATTCCTCTGGAGTTTATTCGGTTGCGATCTCCAATGATCAGAAGTTCATTATCTCCGGAAGTTGAGATAATTCTATCAAAGTCTGGGATTTCCAGACTGGAAGTTGTACTCGGACATTAAGTGGACATTCCTCTGAAGTTTATTCGGTTGCGATCTCCAATGATCAGAAGTTCATTATCAACGGAAGTTGAGATAACTCTATCAAAGTCTGGGATTTCCAGACTGGAAGTTGTATTCGGACATTAAGTGGACATTCCTCTTTAGTTTATTCGGTTGCGATCTCCAATGATCAGAAGTTCATTATCTCCGGAAGTTGAGATAACTCTATCAAAGTCTGGGATTTCCAGACTGGAAGTTGTATTCGGACATTAAGTGGACATTCCTATGTAGTTTATTCGGTTGCGATCTCCAATGATCAGAAGTTCATTATCTCCGGAAGTTGAGATAACTCTATCAAAGTCTGGGATTTCCAGACTGGAAGTTGTACTCGGACATTAAGTGGACATTCCTCTTTAGTTATTTCGGTTGCGATCTCCAATGATCAGAAGTTCATTATCTCCGGAAGTTGAGATAATTCTATCAAAGTCTGGGATTTCCAGACTGGAAGTTGTATTCGGACATTAAGTGGACATTCCTCTTAAGTTAATTCGGTTGCGATCTCCAATGATCAGAAGTTCATTATCTCCGGAAGTTCTGATAACTCTATCAAAGTCTGGGATTTCCAGACTGGAAGTTGTATTCGGACATTAAGTGGACATTCCTCTTTAGTTTATTCGGTTGCGATATCCAATGATCAGAAGTTCATTATCTCCGGAAGTTGAGATAACTCTATCAAAGTCTGGGATTTCCAGACTGGAAGTTGTATTCGGACATTAAGTGGACATTCCTATGTAGTTTATTCGGTTGCGATCTCCAATGATCAGAAGTTCATTATCTCCGGAAGTTGAGATAACTCTATCAAAGTCTGGGATTTCCAGACTGGAAGTTGTACTCGGACATTAAGTGGACATTCCTCTTTAGTTAATTCGGTTGCGATATCAAATGATCAGAAGTTCATTATCTCCGGAAGTTGAGATAACTCTATCAAAGTCTGGGATTTCCAGACTGGAAGTTGTACTCGGACATTAAGTGGACATTCCTCTGAAGTTAATTCGGTTGCGATCTCCAATGATCAGAAGTTCATTATCTCCGGAAGTTGAGATAACTCTATCAAAGTCTGGGATTTCCAGACTGGAAGTTGTACTCGGACATTAAGTGGACATTCCTCTTTAGTTATTTCGGTTGCGATCTCCAATGATCAGAAGTTCATTATCTCCGGAAGTTGAGATAATTCTATCAAAGTCTGGGATTTCCAGACTGGAAGTTGTATTCGGACATTAAGTGGACATTCCTCTTTAGTTAATTCGGTTGCGATATCAAATGATCAGAAGTTCATTATCTCCGGAAGTTGAGATAACTCTATCAAAGTCTGGGATTTCCAGACTGGAAGTTGTACTCGGACATTAAGTGGACATTCCTCTGAAGTTTATTCGGTTGCGATCTCCAATGATCAGAAGTTCATTATCAACGGAAGTTGAGATAACTCTATCAAAGTCTGGGATTTCCAGACTGGAAGTTGTACTCGGACATTAAGTGGACATTCCTCTTTAGTTAATTCGGTTGCGATATCAAATGATCAGAAGTTCATTATCTCCGGAAGTTGAGATAACTCTATCAAAGTCTGGGATTTCCAGACTGGAAGTTGTACTCGGACATTAAGTGGACATTCCTCTGAAGTTTATTCGGTTGCGATCTCCAATGATCAGAAGTTCATTATCAACGGAAGTTGAGATAACTCTATCAAAGTCTGGGATTTCCAGACTGGAAGTTGTACTCGGACATTAAGTGGACATTCCTCTTTAGTTATTTCGGTTGCGATCTCCAATGATCAGAAGTTCATTATCTCCGGAAGTTGAGATAATTCTATCAAAGTCTGGGATTTCCAGACTGGAAGTTGTATTCGGACATTAAGTGGACATTCCTCTTAAGTTAATTCGGTTGCGATCTCCAATGATCAGAAGTTCATTATCTCCGGAAGTTCTGATAACTCTATCAAAGTCTGGGATTTCCAGACTGGAAGTTGTATTCGGACATTAAGTGGACATTCCTCTTTAGTTTATTCGGTTGCGATATCCAATGATCAGAAGTTCATTATCTCCGGAAGTTGAGATAACTCTATCAAAGTCTGGGATTTCCAGACTGGAAGTTGTATTCGGACATTAAGTGGACATTCCTATGTAGTTTATTCGGTTGCGATCTCCAATGATCAGAAGTTCATTATCTCCGGAAGTTGAGATAACTCTATCAAAGTCTGGGATTTCCAGACTGGAAGTTGTACTCGGACATTAAGTGGACATTCCTCTTTAGTTAATTCGGTTGCGATATCAAATGATCAGAAGTTCATTATCTCCGGAAGTTGAGATAACTCTATCAAAGTCTGGGATTTCCAGACTGGAAGTTGTACTCGGACATTAAGTGGACATTCCTCTGAAGTTAATTCGGTTGCGATCTCCAATGATCAGAAGTTCATTATCTCCTGAAGTGGAGATAACTCTATCAAAGTCTGGGATTTCCAGACTGGAAGTTGTACTCGGACATTAAGTGGACATTCCTCTGAAGTTAATTCGGTTGCGATATCAAATGATCAGAAGTTCATTATCTCCGGAAATAGAGATAACTCTATCAAAGTCTGGGATTTCCAGACTGGAAGTTGTATTCGGACATTAAGTGGACATTCCCATGTAGTTTATTCGGTTGCGATATCAAATGATCAGAAGTTCATTATCTCCGGAAGTTGAGATAACTCTATCAAAGTCTGGGATTTCCAGACTGGAAGTTGTACTCGGACATTAAGTGGACATTCCTCTGGAGTTTATTCGGTGGCGATCTCCAATGATCAGAAGTTCATTATCTCCGGAAGTTGAGATAACTCTATCAAAGTCTGGGATTTCCAGACTGGAAGTTGTATTCGGACATTAAGTTGACATTCCTCTGAAGTTAATTCGGTTGCGATCTCCAATGATCAGAAGTTCATTATCTCCGGAAGTTGAGATAACTCTATCAAAGTCTGGGATTTCCAGACTGGAAGTTGTACTCGGACATTAAGTGGACATTCCTCTGAAGTTAATTCGGTTGCGATCTCCAATGATCAGAAGTTCATTATCTCCGGAAGTGGAGATAACTCTATCAAAGTCTGGGATTTCCAGACTGGAAGTTGTATTCGGACATTAAGTTGACATTCCTCTGAAGTTAATTCGGTTGCGATCTCCAATGATCAGAAGTTCATTATCTCCGGAAGTTGAGATAACTCTATCAAAGTCTGGGATTTCCAGACTGGAAGTTGTATTCGGACATTAAGTGGACATTCCTCTTATGTTTATTCGGTTGCGATATCAAATGATCAGAAGTTCATTATCTCCGGAAGTGGAGATAACTCTATCAAAGTCTGGGATTTCCAGACTGGAAGTTGTATTCGGACATTAAGTGGACATTCCTCTGGAGTTTATTCGGTGGCGATCTCCAATGATCAGAAGTTCATTATCTCCGGAAGTTGAGATAACTCTATCAAAGTCTGGGATTTCCAGACTGGAAGTTGTATTCGGACATTAAGTTGACATTCCTCTGAAGTTTATTCGGTTGCGATATCAAATGATCAGAAGTTCATTATCTCCGGAAGTTGAGATAACTCTATCAAAGTCTGGGATTTCCAGACTGGAAGTTGTACTCGGACATTAAGTGGACATTCCTCTTTGTTTATTCGGTTGCGATATCAAATGATCAGAAGTTCATTATCTCCGGAAGTGGAGATAACTCTATCAAAGTCTGGGATTTCCAGACTGGAAGTTGTACTCGGACATTAAGTGGACATTCCTCTTTAGTTTATTCGGTTGCGATATCAAATGATCAGAAGTTCATTATCTCCGGAAGTTGAGATAACTCTATCAAAGTCTGGGATTTCCAGACTGGAAGTTGTACTCGGACATTAAGTGGACATTCCTCTGAAGTTAATTCGGTTGCGATATCAAATGATCAGAAGTTCATTATCTCCGGAAGTCTGAGATAACTCTATCAAAGTCTGGGATTTCCAGACTGGAAGTTGTATTCGGACATTAAGTGGACATTCCTCTTTAGTTTATTCGGTTGCGATATCAAATGATCAGAAGTTCATTATCTCCGGAAGTTGAGATAACTCTATCAAAGTCTGGGATTTCCAGACTGGAAGTTGTACTCGGACATTAAGTGGACATTCCTCTTATGTTTATTCGGTTGCGATATCAAATGATCAGAAGTTCATTATCTCCGGAAGTGGAGATAACTCTATCAAAGTCTGGGATTTCCAGACTGGAAGTTGTACTCGGACATTAAGTGGACATTCCTCTGGAGTTTATTCGGTTGCGATATCAAATGATCAGAAGTTCATTATCTCCGGAAGTGGAGATAACTCTATCAAAGTCTGGGATTTCCAGACTGGAAGTTGTACTCGGACATTAAGTGGACATTCCTCTTTAGTTAATTCGGTTGCGATATCAAATGATCAGAAGTTCATTATCTCCGGAAGTTGAGATAACTCTATCAAAGTCTGGGATTTCCAGACTGGAAGTTGTACTCGGACATTAAGTGGACATTCCTCTTAAGTTTATTCGGTTGCGATCTCCAATGATCAGAAGTTCATTATCTCCGGAAGTTGAGATAACTCTATCAAAGTCTGGGATTTCCAGACTGGAAGTTGTACTCGGACATTAAGTGGACATTCCTTCTGGAGTTTATTCGGTTGCGATCTCCAATGATCAAAAGTTCATTATCTCCGGAAGTGAGATAACTCTATCAAAGTCTGGGATTTCCAGACTAGAAGTTGTACTCGGACATTAAGTGGACATTCCTCTTAAGTTAATTCGGTTGCGATCTCCAATGATCAGAAGTTCATTATCTCCGGAAGTTGAGATAACTCTATCAAAGTCTGGGATTTCCAGACTGGAAGTTGTACTCGGACATTAAGTGGACATTCCTCTTAAGTTAATTCGGTTGCGATCTCCAATGATCAGAAGTTCATTATCTCCGGAAGTTGAGATAACTCTATCAAAGTCTGGGATTTCCAGACTGGAAGTTGTACTCGGACATTAAGTGGACATTCCTCTGAAGTTAATTCGGTTGCGATCTCCAATGATCAGAAGTTCATTATCTCCGGAAGTTGAGATAACTCTATCAAAGTCTGGGATTTCCAGACTGGAAGTTGTACTCGGACATTAAGTGGACATTCCTCTTTAGTTTATTCGGTTGCGATCTCCAATGATCAGAAGTTCATTATCTCCGGAAGTTGAGATAACTCTATCAAAGTCTGGGATTTCCAGACTGGAAGTTGTACTCGGACATTAAGTGGACATTCCTCTGAAGTTAATTCGGTTGCGATCTCCAATGATCAGAAGTTCATTATCTCCGGAAGTTGAGATAACTCTATCAAAGTCTGGGATTTCCAGACTGGAAGTTGTACTCGGACATTAAGTGGACATTCCTCTGAAGTTAATTCGGTTGCGATCTCCAATGATCAGAAGTTCATTATCTCCGGAAGTTGAGATAACTCTATCAAAGTCTGGGATTTCCAGACTGGAAGTTGTACTCGGACATTAAGTGGACATTCCTCTGGAGTTAATTCGGTTGCGATCTCCAATGATCAGAAGTTCATTATCTCCGGAAGTGAGATAACTCTATCAAAGTCTGGGATTTCCAGACTGGAAGTTGTACTCGGACATTAAGTGGACATTCCTCTGTAGTTTATTCGGTTGCGATATCAAATGATCAGAAGTTCATTATCTCCGGAAGTTGAGATAACTCTATCAAAGTCTGGGATTTCCAGACTGGAAGTTGTACTCGGACATTAAGTGGACATTCCTCTTAGTTTATTCGGTTGCGATATCAAATGATCAGAAGTTCATTATCTCCGGAAGTTGAGATAACTCTATCAAAGTCTGGGATTTCCAGACTGGAAGTTGTACTCGGACATTAAGTGGACATTCCTCTGGAGTTTATTCGGTGGCGATCTCCAATGATCAGAAGTTCATTATCTCCGGAAGTTGAGATAACTCTATCAAAGTCTGGGATTTCCAGACTGGAAGTTGTATTCGGACATTAAGTGGACATTCCTCTGAAGTTAATTCGGTTGCGATCTCCAATGATCAGAAGTTCATTATCTCCGGAAGTTGAGATAACTCTATCAAAGTCTGGGATTTCCAGACTGGAAGTTGTATTCGGACATTAAGTTGACATTCCTCTGGAGTTATTTCGGTTGCGATCTCCAATGATCAGAAGTTCATTATCTCCGGAAGTGATGATAACTCTATCAAAGTCTGGGATTTCCAGACTGGAAGTTGTATTCGGACATTAAGTGGACATTCCTATGTAGTTTATTCGGTTGCGATATCAAATGATCAGAAGTTCATTATCTCCGGAAGTTGAGATAACTCTATCAAAGTCTGGGATTTCCAGACTGGAAGTTGTACTCGGACATTAAGTGGACATTCCTCTGGAGTTTATTCGGTGGCGATCTCCAATGATCAGAAGTTCATTATCTCCGGAAGTTGAGATAACTCTATCAAAGTCTGGGATTTCCAGACTGGAAGTTGTACTCGGACATTAAGTGGACATTCCTATGTAGTTTATTCGGTTGCGATATCAAATGATCAGAAGTTCATTATCTCCGGAAATAGAGATAACTCTATCAAAGTCTGGGATTTCCAGACTGGAAGTTGTATTCGGACATTAAGTGGACATTCCTCTTTAGTTTATTCGGTTGCGATCTCCAATGATCAGAAGTTCATTATCTCCGGAAGTGATGATAACTCTATCAAAGTCTGGGATTTCCAGACTGGAAGTTGTATTCGGACATTAAGTGGACATTCCTCTTTAGTTTATTCGGTTGCGATCTCCAATGATCAGAAGTTCATTATCTCCGGAAGTGATGATAACTCTATCAAAGTCTGGGATTTCCAGACTAGAAGTTGTACTCGGACATTAAGTGGACATTCCTCTGAAGTTAATTCGGTTGCGATCTCCAATGATCAGAAGTTCATTATCTCCGGAAGTTGAGATAACTCTATCAAAGTCTGGGATTTCCAGACTGGAAGTTGTACTCGGACATTAAGTGGACATTCCTATGTAGTTTATTCGGTTGCGATATCAAATGATCAGAAGTTCATTATCTCCGGAAATAGAGATAACTCTATCAAAGTCTGGGATTTCCAGACTGGAAGTTGTATTCGGACATTAAGTGGACATTCCTCTTTAGTTTATTCGGTTGCGATCTCCAATGATCAGAAGTTCATTATCTCCGGAAGTGATGATAACTCTATCAAAGTCTGGGATTTCCAGACTGGAAGTTGTATTCGGACATTAAGTGGACATTCCTCTTTAGTTTATTCGGTTGCGATCTCCAATGATCAGAAGTTCATTATCTCCGGAAGTGATGATAACTCTATCAAAGTCTGGGATTTCCAGACTAGAAGTTGTACTCGGACATTAAGTGGACATTCCTCTGAAGTTAATTCGGTTGCGATCTCCAATGATCAGAAGTTCATTATCTCCGGAAGTTGAGATAACTCTATCAAAGTCTGGGATTTCCAGACTGGAAGTTGTACTCGGACATTAAGTGGACATTCCTCTGAAGTTAATTCGGTTGCGATATCAAATGATCAGAAGTTCATTATCTCCGGAAGTTGAGATAACTCTATCAAAGTCTGGGATTTCCAGACTGGAAGTTGTACTCGGACATTAAGTGGACATTCCTCTGAAGTTAATTCGGTTGCGATCTCCAATGATCAGAAGTTCATTATCTCCGGAAGTTGAGATAACTCTATCAAAGTCTGGGATTTCCAGACTGGAAGTTGTACTCGGACATTAAGTGGACATTCCTCTGGAGTTTATTCGGTGGCGATCTCCAATGATCAGAAGTTCATTATCTCCGGAAGTTGAGATAACTCTATCAAAGTCTGGGATTTCCAGACTGGAAGTTGTATTCGGACATTAAGTGGACATTCCTCTGAAGTTAATTCGGTTGCGATCTCCAATGATCAGAAGTTCATTATCTCCGGAAGTTGAGATAACTCTATCAAAGTCTGGGATTTCCAGACTGGAAGTTGTATTCGGACATTAAGTTGACATTCCTCTGGAGTTATTTCGGTTGCGATCTCCAATGATCAGAAGTTCATTATCTCCGGAAGTGATGATAACTCTATCAAAGTCTGGGATTTCCAGACTGGAAGTTGTATTCGGACATTAAGTGGACATTCCTATGTAGTTTATTCGGTTGCGATATCAAATGATCAGAAGTTCATTATCTCCGGAAGTTGAGATAACTCTATCAAAGTCTGGGATTTCCAGACTGGAAGTTGTACTCGGACATTAAGTGGACATTCCTCTGGAGTTTATTCGGTGGCGATCTCCAATGATCAGAAGTTCATTATCTCCGGAAGTTGAGATAACTCTATCAAAGTCTGGGATTTCCAGACTGGAAGTTGTACTCGGACATTAAGTGGACATTCCTATGTAGTTTATTCGGTTGCGATATCAAATGATCAGAAGTTCATTATCTCCGGAAATAGAGATAACTCTATCAAAGTCTGGGATTTCCAGACTGGAAGTTGTATTCGGACATTAAGTGGACATTCCTCTTTAGTTTATTCGGTTGCGATCTCCAATGATCAGAAGTTCATTATCTCCGGAAGTGATGATAACTCTATCAAAGTCTGGGATTTCCAGACTGGAAGTTGTATTCGGACATTAAGTGGACATTCCTCTTTAGTTTATTCGGTTGCGATCTCCAATGATCAGAAGTTCATTATCTCCGGAAGTGATGATAACTCTATCAAAGTCTGGGATTTCCAGACTAGAAGTTGTACTCGGACATTAAGTGGACATTCCTCTGAAGTTAATTCGGTTGCGATCTCCAATGATCAGAAGTTCATTATCTCCGGAAGTTGAGATAACTCTATCAAAGTCTGGGATTTCCAGACTGGAAGTTGTACTCGGACATTAAGTGGACATTCCTCTGAAGTTAATTCGGTTGCGATATCAAATGATCAGAAGTTCATTATCTCCGGAAGTTGAGATAACTCTATCAAAGTCTGGGATTTCCAGACTGGAAGTTGTACTCGGACATTAAGTGGACATTCCTCTGAAGTTAATTCGGTTGCGATCTCCAATGATCAGAAGTTCATTATCTCCGGAAGTTGAGATAACTCTATCAAAGTCTGGGATTTCCAGACTGGAAGTTGTACTCGGACATTAAGTGGACATTCCTTCTGGAGTTTATTCGGTTGCGATCTCCAATGATCAAAAGTTCATTATCTCCGGAAGTTGAGATAACTCTATCAAAGTCTGGGATTTCCAGACTAGAAGTTGTACTCGGACATTAAGTGGACATTCCTCTTTAGTTATTTCGGTTGCGATCTCCAATGATCAGAAGTTCATTATCTCCGGAAGTTGAGATAACTCTATCAAAGTCTGGGATTTCCAGACTGGAAGTTGTACTCGGACATTAAGTGGACATTCCTCTTATGTTTATTCGGTTGCGATCTCCAATGATCAGAAGTTCATTATCTCCGGAAGTTCTGATAACTCTATCAAAGTCTGGGATTTCCAGACTGGAAGTTGTACTCGGACATTAAGTGGACATTCCTCTGGAGTTTATTCGGTGGCGATCTCCAATGATCAGAAGTTCATTATCTCCGGAAGTTGAGATAACTCTATCAAAGTCTGGGATTTCCAGACTGGAAGTTGTACTCGGACATTAAGTGGACATTCCTATGTAGTTTATTCGGTTGCGATCTCCAATGATCAGAAGTTCATTATCTCCGGAAGTTGAGATAACTCTATCAAAGTCTGGGATTTCCAGACTGGAAGTTGTACTCGGACATTAAGTGGACATTCCTCTGAAGTTAATTCGGTTGCGATATCAAATGATCAGAAGTTCATTATCTCCGGAAATAGAGATAACTCTATCAAAGTCTGGGATTTCCAGACTGGAAGTTGTATTCAAACATTAAGTGGACATTCCTCTGGAGTTTATTCGGTGGCGATCTCCAATGATCAGAAGTTCATTATCTCCGGAAGTTGAGATAACTCTATCAAAGTCTGGGATTTCCAGACTGGAAGTTGTATTCGGACATTAAGTGGACATTCCTCTGGAGTTTATTCGGTGGCGATCTCCAATGATCAGAAGTTCATTATCTCCGGAAGTGATGATAACTCTATCAAAGTCTGGGATTTCCAGACTGGAAGTTGTATTCGGACATTAAGTGGACATTCCTCTTATGTTTATTCGGTGGCGATCTCCAATGATCAGAAGTTCATTATCTCCGGAAGTTGAGATAATTCTATCAAAGTCTGGGATTTCCAGACTGGAAGTTGTATTCGGACATTAAGTGGACATTCCTCTGAAGTTTATTCGGTTGCGATCTCCAATGATCAGAAGTTCATTATCAACGGAAGTTGAGATAACTCTATCAAAGTCTGGGATTTCCAGACTGGAAGTTGTACTCGGACATTAAGTGGACATTCCTCTTTAGTTATTTCGGTTGCGATCTCCAATGATCAGAAGTTCATTATCTCCGGAAGTTGAGATAACTCTATCAAAGTCTGGGATTTCCAGACTGGAAGTTGTACTCGGACATTAAGTGGACATTCCTCTGGAGTTTATTCGGTGGCGATCTCCAATGATCAGAAGTTCATTATCTCCGGAAGTTGAGATAACTCTATCAAAGTCTGGGATTTCCAGACTGGAAGTTGTACTCGGACATTAAGTGGACATTCCTATGTAGTTTATTCGGTTGCGATATCAAATGATCAGAAGTTCATTATCTCCGGAAATAGAGATAACTCTATCAAAGTCTGGGATTTCCAGACTGGAAGTTGTACTCGGACATTAAGTGGACATTCCTCTTTAGTTTATTCGGTTGCGATCTCCAATGATCAGAAGTTCATTATCTCCGGAAGTGATGATAACTCTATCAAAGTCTGGGATTTCCAGACTGGAAGTTGTATTCGGACATTAAGTGGACATTCCTATGTAGTTTATTCGGTTGCGATATCAAATGATCAGAAGTTCATTATCTCCGGAAGTTGAGATAACTCTATCAAAGTCTGGGATTTCCAGACTGGAAGTTGTACTCGGACATTAAGTGGACATTCCTCTGGAGTTTATTCGGTGGCGATCTCCAATGATCAGAAGTTCATTATCTCCGGAAGTTGAGATAACTCTATCAAAGTCTGGGATTTCCAGACTGGAAGTTGTATTCGGACATTAAGTGGACATTCCTCTTTAGTTTATTCGGTTGCGATATCAAATGATCAGAAGTTCATTATCTCCGGAAGTGGAGATAACTCTATCAAAGTCTGGGATTTCCAGACTGGAAGTTGTACTCGGACATTAAGTGGACATTCCTCTTATGTTTATTCGGTTGCGATCTCCAATGATCAGAAGTTCATTATCTCCGGAAGTTGAGATAACTCTATCAAAGTCTGGGATTTCCAGACTGGAAGTTGTACTCGGACATTAAGTGGACATTCCTTCTGGAGTTTATTCGGTTGCGATCTCCAATGATCAAAAGTTCATTATCTCCGGAAGTTGAGATAACTCTATCAAAGTCTGGGATTTCCAGACTAGAAGTTGTACTCGGACATTAAGTGGACATTCCTCTTTAGTTATTTCGGTTGCGATCTCCAATGATCAGAAGTTCATTATCTCCGGAAGTTGAGATAACTCTATCAAAGTCTGGGATTTCCAGACTGGAAGTTGTACTCGGACATTAAGTGGACATTCCTCTGAAGTTAATTCGGTTGCGATATCAAATGATCAGAAGTTCATTATCTCCGGAAATAGAGATAACTCTATCAAAGTCTGGGATTTCCAGACTGGAAGTTGTACTCGGACATTAAGTGGACATTCCTTCTGGAGTTTATTCGGTTGCGATCTCCAATGATCAAAAGTTCATTATCTCCGGAAGTGATGATAACTCTATCAAAGTCTGGGATTTCCAGACTAGAAGTTGTACTCGGACATTAAGTGGACATTCCTCTTTAGTTATTTCGGTTGCGATATCAAATGATCAGAAGTTCATTATCTCCGGAAGTGGAGATAACTCTATCAAAGTCTGGGATTTCCAGACTGGAAGTTGTACTCGGACATTAAGTGGACATTCCTCTTATGTTTATTCGGTTGCGATCTCCAATGATCAGAAGTTCATTATCTCCGGAAGTTGAGATAACTCTATCAAAGTCTGGGATTTCCAGACTGGAAGTTGTATTCGGACATTAAGTTGACATTCCTCTGAAGTTAATTCGGTTGCGATCTCCAATGATCAGAAGTTCATTATCTCCGGAAGTTCTGATAACTCTATCAAAGTCTGGGATTTCCAGACTGGAAGTTGTACTCGGACATTAAGTGGACATTCCTCTTTAGTTTATTCGGTTGCGATCTCCAATGATCAGAAGTTCATTATCTCCGGAAGTTGAGATAACTCTATCAAAGTCTGGGATTTCCAGACTGGAAGTTGTACTCGGACATTAAGTGGACATTCCTCTGAAGTTAATTCGGTTGCGATATCAAATGATCAGAAGTTCATTATCTCCGGAAATAGAGATAACTCTATCAAAGTCTGGGATTTCCAGACTGGAAGTTGTATTCAAACATTAAGTGGACATTCCTCTGGAGTTTATTCGGTGGCGATCTCCAATGATCAGAAGTTCATTATCTCCGGAAGTTGAGATAACTCTATCAAAGTCTGGGATTTCCAGACTGGAAGTTGTATTCGGACATTAAGTTGACATTCCTCTGGAGTTATTTCGGTTGCGATCTCCAATGATCAGAAGTTCATTATCTCCGGAAGTGATGATAACTCTATCAAAGTCTGGGATTTCCAGACTGGAAGTTGTATTCGGACATTAAGTGGACATTCCTATGTAGTTTATTCGGTTGCGATATCAAATGATCAGAAGTTCATTATCTCCGGAAGTTGAGATAACTCTATCAAAGTCTGGGATTTCCAGACTGGAAGTTGTACTCGGACATTAAGTGGACATTCCTCTGAAGTTAATTCGGTTGCGATCTCCAATGATCAGAAGTTCATTATCTCCGGAAGTTGAGATAACTCTATCAAAGTCTGGGATTTCCAGACTGGAAGTTGTACTCGGACATTAAGTGGACATTCCTCTGGAGTTTATTCGGTGGCGATCTCCAATGATCAGAAGTTCATTATCTCCGGAAGTTGAGATAACTCTATCAAAGTCTGGGATTTCCAGACTGGAAGTTGTATTCGGACATTAAGTGGACATTCCTCTGAAGTTAATTCGGTTGCGATCTCCAATGATCAGAAGTTCATTATCTCCGGAAGTTGAGATAACTCTATCAAAGTCTGGGATTTCCAGACTGGAAGTTGTATTCGGACATTAAGTTGACATTCCTCTGGAGTTATTTCGGTTGCGATCTCCAATGATCAGAAGTTCATTATCTCCGGAAGTGATGATAACTCTATCAAAGTCTGGGATTTCCAGACTGGAAGTTGTATTCGGACATTAAGTGGACATTCCTATGTAGTTTATTCGGTTGCGATATCAAATGATCAGAAGTTCATTATCTCCGGAAGTTGAGATAACTCTATCAAAGTCTGGGATTTCCAGACTGGAAGTTGTACTCGGACATTAAGTGGACATTCCTCTGGAGTTTATTCGGTGGCGATCTCCAATGATCAGAAGTTCATTATCTCCGGAAGTTGAGATAACTCTATCAAAGTCTGGGATTTCCAGACTGGAAGTTGTACTCGGACATTAAGTGGACATTCCTATGTAGTTTATTCGGTTGCGATATCAAATGATCAGAAGTTCATTATCTCCGGAAATAGAGATAACTCTATCAAAGTCTGGGATTTCCAGACTGGAAGTTGTATTCGGACATTAAGTGGACATTCCTCTTTAGTTTATTCGGTTGCGATCTCCAATGATCAGAAGTTCATTATCTCCGGAAGTGATGATAACTCTATCAAAGTCTGGGATTTCCAGACTGGAAGTTGTATTCGGACATTAAGTGGACATTCCTCTTTAGTTTATTCGGTTGCGATCTCCAATGATCAGAAGTTCATTATCTCCGGAAGTGATGATAACTCTATCAAAGTCTGGGATTTCCAGACTAGAAGTTGTACTCGGACATTAAGTGGACATTCCTCTGAAGTTAATTCGGTTGCGATCTCCAATGATCAGAAGTTCATTATCTCCGGAAGTTGAGATAACTCTATCAAAGTCTGGGATTTCCAGACTGGAAGTTGTACTCGGACATTAAGTGGACATTCCTCTGAAGTTAATTCGGTTGCGATATCAAATGATCAGAAGTTCATTATCTCCGGAAGTTGAGATAACTCTATCAAAGTCTGGGATTTCCAGACTGGAAGTTGTACTCGGACATTAAGTGGACATTCCTCTGAAGTTAATTCGGTTGCGATCTCCAATGATCAGAAGTTCATTATCTCCGGAAGTTGAGATAACTCTATCAAAGTCTGGGATTTCCAGACTGGAAGTTGTACTCGGACATTAAGTGGACATTCCTTCTGGAGTTTATTCGGTTGCGATCTCCAATGATCAAAAGTTCATTATCTCCGGAAGTTGAGATAACTCTATCAAAGTCTGGGATTTCCAGACTAGAAGTTGTACTCGGACATTAAGTGGACATTCCTCTTTAGTTATTTCGGTTGCGATCTCCAATGATCAGAAGTTCATTATCTCCGGAAGTTGAGATAACTCTATCAAAGTCTGGGATTTCCAGACTGGAAGTTGTACTCGGACATTAAGTGGACATTCCTCTTATGTTTATTCGGTTGCGATCTCCAATGATCAGAAGTTCATTATCTCCGGAAGTTCTGATAACTCTATCAAAGTCTGGGATTTCCAGACTGGAAGTTGTACTCGGACATTAAGTGGACATTCCTCTGGAGTTTATTCGGTGGCGATCTCCAATGATCAGAAGTTCATTATCTCCGGAAGTTGAGATAACTCTATCAAAGTCTGGGATTTCCAGACTGGAAGTTGTACTCGGACATTAAGTGGACATTCCTATGTAGTTTATTCGGTTGCGATCTCCAATGATCAGAAGTTCATTATCTCCGGAAGTTGAGATAACTCTATCAAAGTCTGGGATTTCCAGACTGGAAGTTGTACTCGGACATTAAGTGGACATTCCTCTGAAGTTAATTCGGTTGCGATATCAAATGATCAGAAGTTCATTATCTCCGGAAATAGAGATAACTCTATCAAAGTCTGGGATTTCCAGACTGGAAGTTGTATTCAAACATTAAGTGGACATTCCTCTGGAGTTTATTCGGTGGCGATCTCCAATGATCAGAAGTTCATTATCTCCGGAAGTTGAGATAACTCTATCAAAGTCTGGGATTTCCAGACTGGAAGTTGTATTCGGACATTAAGTGGACATTCCTCTGGAGTTTATTCGGTGGCGATCTCCAATGATCAGAAGTTCATTATCTCCGGAAGTGATGATAACTCTATCAAAGTCTGGGATTTCCAGACTGGAAGTTGTATTCGGACATTAAGTGGACATTCCTCTTATGTTTATTCGGTGGCGATCTCCAATGATCAGAAGTTCATTATCTCCGGAAGTTGAGATAATTCTATCAAAGTCTGGGATTTCCAGACTGGAAGTTGTATTCGGACATTAAGTGGACATTCCTCTGAAGTTTATTCGGTTGCGATCTCCAATGATCAGAAGTTCATTATCAACGGAAGTTGAGATAACTCTATCAAAGTCTGGGATTTCCAGACTGGAAGTTGTACTCGGACATTAAGTGGACATTCCTCTTTAGTTATTTCGGTTGCGATCTCCAATGATCAGAAGTTCATTATCTCCGGAAGTTGAGATAACTCTATCAAAGTCTGGGATTTCCAGACTGGAAGTTGTATTCGGACATTAAGTGGACATTCCTCTTAAGTTAATTCGGTTGCGATCTCCAATGATCAGAAGTTCATTATCTCCGGAAGTGATGATAACTCTATCAAAGTCTGGGATTTCCAGACTGGAAGTTGTATTCGGACATTAAGTGGACATTCCTCTGGAGTTTATTCGGTTGCGATCTCCAATGATCAGAAGTTCATTATCTCCGGAAGTGATGATAACTCTATCAAAGTCTGGGATTTCCAGACTGGAAGTTGTATTCGGACATTAAGTGGACATTCCTCTTTAGTTTATTCGGTTGCGATATCCAATGATCAGAAGTTCATTATCTCCGGAAGTTGAGATAACTCTATCAAAGTCTGGGATTTCCAGACTGGAAGTTGTATTCGGACATTAAGTGGACATTCCTCTTAAGTTAATTCGGTTGCGATCTCCAATGATCAGAAGTTCATTATCTCCGGAAGTGATGATAACTCTATCAAAGTCTGGGATTTCCAGACTGGAAGTTGTATTCGGACATTAAGTGGACATTCCTCTTTAGTTTATTCGGTTGCGATATCCAATGATCAGAAGTTCATTATCTCCGGAAGTGATGATAACTCTATCAAAGTCTGGGATTTCCAGACTGGAAGTTGTATTCGGACATTAAGTGGACATTCCTCTGAAGTTAATTCGGTTGCGATCTCCAATGATCAGAAGTTCATTATCTCCGGAAGTGGAGATAACTCTATCAAAGTCTGGGATTTCCAGACTGGAAGTTGTATTCGGACATTAAGTGGACATTCCTCTTTAGTTATTTCGGTTGCGATCTCCAATGATCAGAAGTTCATTATCTCCGGAAGTTGAGATAATTCTATCAAAGTCTGGGATTTCCAGACTGGAAGTTGTATTCAAACATTAAGTGGACATTCCTCTTTAGTTTATTCGGTTGCGATATCCAATGATCAGAAGTTCATTATCTCCGGAAGTGATGATAACTCTATCAAAGTCTGGGATTTCCAGACTGGAAGTTGTATTCGGACATTAAGTGGACATTCCTCTTTAGTTTATTCGGTTGCGATATCCAATGATCAGAAGTTCATTATCTCCGGAAGTTGAGATAACTCTATCAAAGTCTGGGATTTCCAGACTGGAAGTTGTACTCGGACATTAAGTGGACATTCCTTCTGGAGTTTATTCGGTTGCGATCTCCAATGATCAAAAGTTCATTATCTCCGGAAGTTGAGATAACTCTATCAAAGTCTGGGATTTCCAGACTAGAAGTTGTACTCGGACATTAAGTGGACATTCCTCTTTAGTTATTTCGGTTGCGATCTCCAATGATCAGAAGTTCATTATCTCCGGAAGTTGAGATAACTCTATCAAAGTCTGGGATTTCCAGACTGGAAGTTGTACTCGGACATTAAGTGGACATTCCTCTTATGTTTATTCGGTTGCGATCTCCAATGATCAGAAGTTCATTATCTCCGGAAGTTCTGATAACTCTATCAAAGTCTGGGATTTCCAGACTGGAAGTTGTATTCGGACATTAAGTGGACATTCCTCTTTAGTTTATTCGGTTGCGATATCAAATGATCAGAAGTTCATTATCTCCGGAAGTGGAGATAACTCTATCAAAGTCTGGGATTTCCAGACTGGAAGTTGTACTCGGACATTAAGTGGACATTCCTCTGAAGTTAATTCGGTTGCGATCTCCAATGATCAGAAGTTCATTATCTCCGGAAGTTGAGATAACTCTATCAAAGTCTGGGATTTCCAGACTGGAAGTTGTACTCGGACATTAAGTGGACATTCCTCTGAAGTTAATTCGGTTGCGATATCAAATGATCAGAAGTTCATTATCTCCGGAAATAGAGATAACTCTATCAAAGTCTGGGATTTCCAGACTGGAAGTTGTATTCAAACATTAAGTGGACATTCCTCTGGAGTTTATTCGGTGGCGATCTCCAATGATCAGAAGTTCATTATCTCCGGAAGTGGAGATAACTCTATCAAAGTCTGGGATTTCCAGACTGGAAGTTGTATTCGGACATTAAGTGGACATTCCTCTGAAGTTAATTCGGTTGCGATCTCCAATGATCAGAAGTTCATTATCTCCGGAAGTTGAGATAACTCTATCAAAGTCTGGGATTTCCAGACTGGAAGTTGTACTCGGACATTAAGTGGACATTCCTTCTGGAGTTTATTCGGTTGCGATCTCCAATGATCAGAAGTTCATTATCTCCGGAAGTTGAGATAACTCTATCAAAGTCTGGGATTTCCAGACTGGAAGTTGTATTCGGACATTAAGTGGACATTCCTCTTAAGTTAATTCGGTTGCGATCTCCAATGATCAGAAGTTCATTATCTCCGGAAGTGGAGATAACTCTATCAAAGTCTGGGATTTCCAGACTGGAAGTTGTATTCGGACATTAAGTGGACATTCCTCTTTAGTTATTTCGGTTGCGATCTCCAATGATCAGAAGTTCATTATCTCCGGAAGTTGAGATAATTCTATCAAAAGCTGGGATTTCCAGACTGGAAGTTGTATTCAAACATTAAGTGGACATTCCTCTTAAGTTAATTCGGTTGCGATCTCCAATGATCAGAAGTTCATTATCTCCGGAAGTTGAGATAATTCTATCAAAGTCTGGGATTTCCAGACTGGAAGTTGTATTCAAACATTAAGTGGACATTCCTCTTTAGTTTATTCGGTTGCGATATCCAATGATCAGAAGTTCATTATCTCCGGAAGTGATGATAACTCTATCAAAGTCTGGGATTTCCAGACTGGAAGTTGTATTCGGACATTAAGTGGACATTCCTCTTTAGTTATTTCGGTTGCGATCTCCAATGATCAGAAGTTCATTATCTCCGGAAGTTGAGATAATTCTATCAAAGTCTGGGATTTCCAGACTGGAAGTTGTATTCGGACATTAAGTGGACATTCCTCTTATGTTTATTCGGTTGCGATCTCCAATGATCAGAAGTTCATTATCTCCGGAAGTTCTGATAACTCTATCAAAGTCTGGGATTTCCAGACTGGAAGTTGTATTCGGACATTAAGTGGACATTCCTCTGGAGTTTATTCGGTTGCGATCTCCAATGATCAGAAGTTCATTATCTCCGGAAGTTGAGATAATTCTATCAAAGTCTGGGATTTCCAGACTGGAAGTTGTATTCGGACATTAAGTGGACATTCCTCTGAAGTTAATTCGGTTGCGATCTCCAATGATCAGAAGTTCATTATCTCCGGAAGTTGAGATAACTCTATCAAAGTCTGGGATTTCCAGACTGGAAGTTGTACTCGGACATTAAGTGGACATTCCTCTTTAGTTATTTCGGTTGCGATCTCCAATGATCAGAAGTTCATTATCTCCGGAAGTGATGATAACTCTATCAAAGTCTGGGATTTCCAGACTAGAAGTTGTACTCGGACATTAAGTGGACATTCCTCTGAAGTTAATTCGGTTGCGATCTCCAATGATCAGAAGTTCATTATCTCCGGAAGTTGAGATAACTCTATCAAAGTCTGGGATTTCCAGACTGGAAGTTGTACTCGGACATTAAGTGGACATTCCTCTTTAGTTATTTCGGTTGCGATCTCCAATGATCAGAAGTTCATTATCTCCGGAAGTGGAGATAACTCTATCAAAGTCTGGGATTTCCAGACTGGAAGTTGTATTCGGACATTAAGTGGACATTCCTCTTTAGTTATTTCGGTTGCGATCTCCAATGATCAGAAGTTCATTATCTCCGGAAGTTGAGATAATTCTATCAAAAGCTGGGATTTCCAGACTGGAAGTTGTATTCAAACATTAAGTGGACATTCCTCTTAAGTTAATTCGGTGGCGATCTCCAATGATCAGAAGTTCATTATCTCCGGAAGTGATGATAACTCTATCAAAGTCTGGGATTTCCAGACTGGAAGTTGTATTCGGACATTAAGTGGACATTCCTCTTTAGTTTATTCGGTTGCGATATCCAATGATCAGAAGTTCATTATCTCCGGAAGTTGAGATAACTCTATCAAAGTCTGGGATTTCCAGACTGGAAGTTGTATTCGGACATTAAGTGGACATTCCTCTGGAGTTTATTCGGTGGCGATCTCCAATGATCAGAAGTTCATTATCTCCGGAAGTTGAGATAACTCTATCAAAGTCTGGGATTTCCAGACTGGAAGTTGTACTCGGACATTAAGTGGACATTCCTCTGAAGTTAATTCGGTTGCGATCTCCAATGATCAGAAGTTCATTATCTCCGGAAGTTGAGATAACTCTATCAAAGTCTGGGATTTCCAGACTGGAAGTTGTATTCGGACATTAAGTGGACATTCCTCTTTAGTTTATTCGGTTGCGATATCCAATGATCAGAAGTTCATTATCTCCGGAAGTTGAGATAACTCTATCAAAGTCTGGGATTTCCAGACTGGAAGTTGTACTCGGACATTAAGTGGACATTCCTCTGGAGTTTATTCGGTGGCGATCTCCAATGATCAGAAGTTCATTATCTCCGGAAGTTGAGATAACTCTATCAAAGTCTGGGATTTCCAGACTGGAAGTTGTACTCGGACATTAAGTGGACATTCCTCTGAAGTTAATTCGGTTGCGATCTCCAATGATCAGAAGTTCATTATCTCCGGAAGTTGAGATAACTCTATCAAAGTCTGGGATTTCCAGACTGGAAGTTGTATTCGGACATTAAGTGGACATTCCTATGGAGTTACTTCGATGGCGATCTCCAATGATCAGAAGTTCATTATCTCCGGAAGTTGAGATAACTCTATCAAAGTCTGGGATTTCCAGACTGGAAGTTGTACTCGGACATTAAGTGGACATTCCTCTTAAGTTAATTCGGTTGCGATATCAAATGATCAGAAGTTCATTATCTCCGGAAGTTGAGATAACTCTATCAAAGTCTGGGATTTCCAGACTGGAAGTTGTACTCGGACATTAAGTGGACATTCCTCTGGAGTTTATTCGGTGGCGATCTCCAATGATCAGAAGTTCATTATCTCCGGAAGTTGAGATAACTCTATCAAAGTCTGGGATTTCCAGACTGGAAGTTGTACTCGGACATTAAGTGGACATTCCTCTTTAGTTTATTCGGTGGCGATCTCCAATGATCAGAAGTTCATTATCTCCGGAAGTTGAGATAACTCTATCAAAGTCTGGGATTTCCAGACTGGAAGTTGTATTCGGACATTAAGTGGACATTCCTCTTAAGTTAATTCGGTTGCGATCTCCAATGATCAGAAGTTCATTATCTCCGGAAGTAATGATAACTCTATCAAAGTCTGGGATTTCCAGACTGGAAGTTGTACTCGGACATTAAGTGGACATTCCTCTGAAGTTAATTCGGTTGCGATATCAAATGATCAGAAGTTCATTATCTCCGGAAGTTGAGATAACTCTATCAAAGTCTGGGATTTCCAGACTGGAAGTTGTATTCGGACATTAAGTGGACATTCCTCTTTAGTTTATTCGGTTGCGATATCAAATGATTAGAAGTTCATTATCTCCGGAAGTTGAGATAACTCTATCAAAGTCTGGGATTTCCAGACTGGAAGTTGTACTCGGACATTAAGTGGACATTCCTCTGAAGTTAATTCGGTTGCGATCTCCAATGATCAGAAGTTCATTATCTCCGGAAGTTGAGATAACTCTATCAAAGTCTGGGATTTCCAGACTGGAAGTTGTATTCGGACATTAAGTGGACATTCCTCTTATGTTTATTCGGTGGCGATCTCCAATGATCAGAAGTTCATTATCTCCGGAAGTAATGATAACTCTATCAAAGTCTGGGATTTCCAGACTGGAAGTTGTACTCGGACATTAAGTGGACATTCCTCTTATGTTTATTCGGTTGCGATATCAAATGATCAGAAGTTCATTATCTCCGGAAGTTGAGATAACTCTATCAAAGTCTGGGATTTCCAGACTGGAAGTTGTATTCGGACATTAAGTGGACATTCCTCTTAAGTTAATTCGGTGGCGATATCAAATGATCAGAAGTTCATTATCTCCGGAAGTAATGATAACTCTATCAAAGTCTGGGATTTCCAGACTGGAAGTTGTATTCGGACATTAAGTGGACATTCCTCTTATGTTTATTCGGTGGCGATATCAAATGATCAGAAGTTCATTATCTCCGGAAGTTATGACAACTCTATCAAAGTCTGGGATTTCCAGACTGGAAGTTGTATTCGGACATTAAGTGGACATTCCTCTTAAGTTAATTCGGTGGCGATATCAAATGATCAGAAGTTCATTATCTCCGGAAGTAATGATAACTCTATCAAAGTCTGGGATTTCCAGACTGGAAGTTGTACTCGGACATTAAGTGGACATTCCTCTTAAGTTAATTCGGTGGCGATCTCCAATGATCAGAAGTTCATTATCTCCGGAAGTTATGACAACTCTATCAAAGTCTGGGATTTCCAGACTGGAAGTTGTATTCGGACATTAAGTGGACATTCCTATGGAGTTAATTCGGTGGCGATCTCCAATGATCAGAAGTTCATTATCTCCGGAAGTTATGACAACTCTATCAAAGTCTGGGATTTCCAGACTGGAAGTTGTATTCGGACATTAAGTGGACATTCCTCAGAAGTTAATTCGGTTGCGATATCAAATGATCAGAAGTTCATTATCTCCGGAAGTTGAGATAACTCTATCAAAGTCTGAGATTTCCAGACTGGAAGTTGTATTCGGACATTAAGTGGACATTCCTCTTATGTTTATTCGGTGGCGATATCAAATGATCAGAAGTTCATTATCTCCGGAAGTTATGACAACTCTATCAAAGTCTGGGATTTCCAGACTGGAAGTTGTATTCGGACATTAAGTGGACATTCCTCTTATGTTTATTCGGTGGCGATCTCCAATGATCAGAAGTTCATTATCTCCGGAAGTAATGACAAATCTATCAAAGTCTGAGATTTCCAGACTGGAAGTTGTATTCGGACATTAAGTGGACATTCCTCTTATGTTTATTCGGTGGCGATCTCCAATGATCAGAAGTTCATGATCTCCGGAAGTAATGATAACTCTATCAAAGTCTGGGATTTCCAGACTGGAAGTTGTACTCGGACATTAAGTGGACATTCCTCTTATGTTTATTCGGTTGCGATATCAAATGATCAGAAGTTCATTATCTCCGGAAGTTGAGATAACTCTATCAAAGTCTGGGATTTCCAGACTGGAAGTTGTATTCGGACATTAAGTGGACATTCCTCTTAAGTTAATTCGGTTGCGATCTCCAATTATCAGAAGTTCATTATCTCCGGAAGTTGAGATAACTCTATCAAAGTCTGGGATTTCCAGACTGGAAGTTGTATTCGGACATTAAGTGGACATTCCTCTTAAGTTAATTCGGTGGCGATATCAAATGATCAGAAGTTCATTATCTCCGGAAGTAATGATAACTCTATCAAAGTCTGGGATTTCCAGACTGGAAGTTGTATTCGGACATTAAGTGGACATTCCTATGGAGTTATTTCGGTGGCGATCTCCAATGATCAGAAGTTCATTATCTCCGGAAGTTATGATAACTCTATCAAAGTCTGGGATTTCCAGACTGGAAGTTGTATTCGGACATTAAGTGGACATTCCTATGGAGTTACTTCGATGGCGATCTCCAATGATCAGAAGTTCATTATCTCCGGAAGTAATGACAACTCTATCAAAGTCTGGGATTTCCAGACTGGAAGTTGTATTCGGACATTAAGTGGACATTCCTCTTAAGTTAATTCGGTGGCGATATCAAATGATCAGAAGTTCATTATCTCCGGAAGTAGAGATAACTCTATCAAAGTCTGGGATTTCCAGACTGGAAGTTGTATTCGGACATTAAGTGGACATTCCTCTTAAGTTAATTCGGTGGCGATCTCCAATGATCAGAAGTTCATGATCTCCGGAAGTAATGATAACTCTATCAAAGTCTGGGATTTCCAGACTGGAAGTTGTATTCGGACATTAAGTGGACATTCCTATGGAGTTATTTCGGTGGCGATCTCCAATGATCAGAAGTTCATGATCTCCGGAAGTTATGATAACTCTATCAAAGTCTGGGATTTCCAGACTGGAAGTTGTATTCGGACATTAAGTGGACATTCCTCTTAAGTTAATTCGGTTGCGATCTCCAATTATCAGAAGTTCATTATCTCCGGAAGTTGAGATAACTCTATCAAAGTCTGGGATTTCCAGACTGGAAGTTGTACTCGGACATTAAGTGGACATTCCTCTTAAGTTAATTCGGTGGCGATCTCCAATGATCAGAAGTTCATTATCTCCGGAAGTAGAGATAACTCTATCAAAGTCTGGGATTTCCAGACTGGAAGTTGTATTCGGACATTAAGTGGACATTCCTCTTAAGTTAATTCGGTGGCGATATCAAATGATCAGAAGTTCATTATCTCCGGAAGTAGAGATAACTCTATCAAAGTCTGGGATTTCCAGACTGGAAGTTGTATTCGGACATTAAGTGGACATTCCTCTTAAGTTAATTCGGTGGCGATATCAAATGATCAGAAGTTCATTATCTCCGGAAGTAGAGATAACTCTATCAAAGTCTGGGATTTCCAGACTGGAAGTTGTATTCGGACATTAAGTGGACATTCCTCTTATGTTTATTCGGTGGCGATATCAAATGATCAGAAGTTCATTATCTCCGGAAGTAGAGATAACTCTATCAAAGTCTGGGATTTCCAGACTGGAAGTTGTATTCGGACATTAAGTGGACATTCCTCTTATGTTTATTCGGTGGCGATATCAAATGATCAGAAGTTCATTATCTCCGGAAGTTATGACAACTCTATCAAAGTCTGGGATTTCCAGACTGGAAGTTGTATTCGGACATTAAGTGGACATTCCTCTTAAGTTAATTCGGTGGCGATCTCCAATGATCAGAAGTTCATTATCTCCGGAAGTAGAGATAACTCTATCAAAGTCTGGGATTTCCAGACTGGAAGTTGTACTCGGACATTAAGTGGACATTCCTCTTATGTTTATTCGGTTGCGATATCAAATGATCAGAAGTTCATTATCTCCGGAAGTTGAGATAACTCTATCAAAGTCTGGGATTTCCAGACTGGAAGTTGTATTCGGACATTAAGTGGACATTCCTCTTAAGTTAATTCGGTTGCGATCTCCAATTATCAGAAGTTCATTATCTCCGGAAATAGAGATAACTCTATCAAAGTCTGGGATTTCCAGACTGGAAGTTGTATTCGGACATTAAGTGGACATTCCTCTTATTTTTATTCGGTTGCGATCTCCAATGATCAGAAGTTCATTATCTCCGGAAATAGAGATAACTCTATCAAAGTCTGGGATTTCCAGACTGGAAGTTGTATTCGGACATTAAGTGGACATTCCTCTTATGTTTATTCGGTGGCGATATCAAATGATCAGAAGTTCATTATCTCCGGAAGTTATGACAACTCTATCAAAGTCTGGGATTTCCAGACTGGAAGTTGTATTCGGACATTAAGTGGACATTCCTCTTATGTTTATTCGGTTGCGATCTCCAATGATCAGAAGTTCATTATCTCCGGAAGTAGAGATAACTCTATCAAAGTCTGGGATTTCCAGACTGGAAGTTGTACTCGGACATTAAGTGGACATTCCTCTTTAGTTTATTCGGTTGCGATCTCCAATGATCAGAAGTTCATTATCTCCGGAAGTTATGATAACTCTATCAAAGTCTGGGATTTCCAGACTGGAAGTTGTATTCGGACATTAAGTGGACATTCCTATGGAGTTATTTCGGTTGCGATCTCCAATGATCAGAAGTTCATTATCTCCGGAAGTTATGATAACTCTATCAAAGTCTGGGATTTCCAGACTGGAAGTTGTACTCGGACATTAAGTGGACATTCCTCTTATTTTTATTCGGTTGCGATCTCCAATGATCAGAAGTTCATTATCTCCGGAAGTTATGACAACTCTATCAAAGTCTGGGATTTCCAGACTGGAAGTTGTACTCGGACATTAAGTGGACATTCCTCTTAAGTTAATTCGGTGGCGATATCAAATGATCAGAAGTTCATTATCTCCGGAAGTAGAGATAACTCTATCAAAGTCTGGGATTTCCAGACTGGAAGTTGTATTCGGACATTAAGTGGACATTCCTCTTATGTTTATTCGGTGGCGATCTCCAATGATCAGAAGTTCATTATCTCCGGAAGTAATGATAACTCTATCAAAGTCTGGGATTTCCAGACTGGAAGTTGTACTCGGACATTAAGTGGACATTCCTCTTATGTTTATTCGGTGGCGATCTCCAATGATCAGAAGTTCATTATCTCCGGAAGTAATGATAACTCTATCAAAGTCTGGGATTTCCAGACTGGAATTTGTATTCGGACATTAAGTGGACATTCCTCTGAAGTTAATTCGGTTGCGATATCAAATGATCAGAAGTTCATTATCTCCGGAAGTAATGACAACTCTATCAAAGTCTGGGATTTCCAGACTGGAAGTTGTATTCGGACATTAAGTGGACATTCCTCTTAAGTTAATTCGGTTGCGATCTCCAATTATCAGAAGTTCATTATCTCCGGAAGTAATGATAACTCTATCAAAGTCTGGGATTTCCAGACTGGAAGTTGTATTCGGACATTAAGTGGACATTCCTATGGAGTTATTTCGGTGGCGATCTCCAATGATCAGAAGTTCATGATCTCCGGAAGTTATGATAACTCTATCAAAGTCTGGGATTTCCAGACTGGAAGTTGTATTCGGACATTAAGTGGACATTCCTCTTAAGTTAATTCGGTTGCGATCTCCAATTATCAGAAGTTCATTATCTCCGGAAGTTGAGATAACTCTATCAAAGTCTGGGATTTCCAGACTGGAAGTTGTATTCGGACATTAAGTGGACATTCCTCTTATGTTTATTCGGTGGCGATATCAAACGATCAGAAGTTCATTATCTCCGGAAGTTATGACAACTCTATCAAAGTCTGGGATTTCCAGACTGGAAGTTGTATTCGGACATTAAGTGGACATTCCTCTTAAGTTAATTCGGTGGCGATCTCCAATGATCAGAAGTTCATTATCTCCGGAAGTAGAGATAACTCTATCAAAGTCTGGGATTTCCAGACTGGAAGTTGTACTCGGACATTAAGTGGACATTCCTCTTATGTTTATTCGGTTGCGATATCAAATGATCAGAAGTTCATTATCTCCGGAAGTTGAGATAACTCTATCAAAGTCTGGGATTTCCAGACTGGAAGTTGTATTCGGACATTAAGTGGACATTCCTCTTAAGTTAATTCGGTTGCGATCTCCAATTATCAGAAGTTCATTATCTCCGGAAGTTGAGATAACTCTATCAAAGTCTGGGATTTCCAGACTGGAAGTTGTATTCGGACATTAAGTGGACATTCCTCTTAAGTTAATTCGGTGGCGATATCAAATGATCAGAAGTTCATTATCTCCGGAAGTGCAGATAACTCTATCAAAGTCTGGGATTTCCAGACTGGAAGTTGTATTCGGACATTAAGTGGACATTCCTCTTAAGTTAATTCGGTTGCGATATCAAATGATCAGAAGTTCATTATCTCCGGAAGTGCAGATAACTCTATCAAAGTCTGGGATTTCCAGACTGGAAGTTGTATTCGGACATTAAGTGGACATTCCTCTTATGTTTATTCGGTTGCGATCTCCAATGATCAGAAGTTCATTATCTCCGGAAGTGCAGATAACTCTATCAAAGTCTGGGATTTCCAGACTGGAAGTTGTACTCGGACATTAAGTGGACATTCCTCTTATTTTTATTCGGTTGCGATCTCCAATGATCAGAAGTTCATTATCTCCGGAAGTTATGACAACTCTATCAAAGTCTGGGATTTCCAGACTGGAAGTTGTACTCGGACATTAAGTGGACATTCCTCTTAAGTTAATTCGGTGGCGATATCAAATGATCAGAAGTTCATTATCTCCGGAAGTTATGACAACTCTATCAAAGTCTGGGATTTCCAGACTGGAAGTTGTATTCGGACATTAAGTGGACATTCCTCTTAAGTTAATTCGGTGGCGATCTCCAATGATCAGAAGTTCATTATCTCCGGAAGTTATGACAACTCTATCAAAGTCTGGGATTTCCAGACTGGAAGTTGTACTCGGACATTAAGTGGACATTCCTCTTATGTTTATTCGGTGGCGATCTCCAATGATCAGAAGTTCATTATCTCCGGAAGTTATGACAACTCTATCAAAGTCTGGGATTTCCAGACTGGAAGTTGTATTCGGACATTAAGTGGACATTCCTCTTAAGTTAATTCGGTTGCGATATCAAATGATCAGAAGTTCATTATCTCCGGAAGTAGAGATAACTCTATCAAAGTCTGGGATTTCCAGACTGGAAGTTGTATTCGGACATTAAGTGGACATTCCTCTTATGTTTATTCGGTGGCGATCTCCAATGATCAGAAGTTCATTATCTCCGGAAGTTATGACAACTCTATCAAAGTCTGGGATTTCCAGACTGGAAGTTGTACTCGGACATTAAGTGGACATTCCTCTTATGTTTATTCGGTTGCGATCTCCAATGATCAGAAGTTCATTATCTCCGGAAGTTATGACAACTCTATCAAAGTCTGGGATTTCCAGACTGGAAGTTGTATTCGGACATTAAGTGGACATTCCTCTTATGTTTATTCGGTGGCGATCTCCAATTATCAGAAGTTCATTATCTCCGGAAGTAGAGATAACTCTATCAAAGTCTGGGATTTCCAGACTGGAAGTTGTACTCGGACATTAAGTGGACATTCCTCTTATGTTTATTCGGTTGCGATATCAAATGATCAGAAGTTCATTATCTCCGGAAGTTGAGATAACTCTATCAAAGTCTGGGATTTCCAGACTGGAAGTTGTATTCGGACATTAAGTGGACATTCCTCTTATGTTTATTCGGTGGCGATATCAAATGATCAGAAGTTCATTATCTGCGGAAGTAGAGATAAATCTATCAAAGTCTGGGATTTCCAGACTGGAAGTTGTATTCGGACATTAAGTGGACATTCCTATGGAGTTAATTCGGTTGCGATCTCCAATGATCAGAAGTTCATTATCTCCGGAAGTGATGATAACTCTATCAAAGTCTGGGATTTCCAGACTGGAAGTTGTACTCGGACATTAAGTGGACATTCCTCTTATGTTTATTCGGTGGCGATCTCCAATGATCAGAAGTTCATTATCTCCGGAAGTTATGACAACTCTATCAAAGTCTGGGATTTCCAGACTGGAAGTTGTATTCGGACATTAAGTGGACATTCCTATGGAGTTAATTCGGTGGCGATCTCCAATGATCAGAAGTTCATTATCTCCGGAAGTGCAGATAACTCTATCAAAGTCTGGGATTTCCAGACTGGAAGTTGTATTCGGACATTAAGTGGACATTCCTCTTATGTTTATTCGGTGGCGATATCAAATGATCAGAAGTTCATTATCTCCGGAAGTTATGACAACTCTATCAAAGTCTGGGATTTCCAGACTGGAAGTTGTATTCGGACATTAAGTGGACATTCCTCTTAAGTTAATTCGGTTGCGATCTCCAATGATCAGAAGTTCATTATCTCCGGAAGTAATGACAACTCTATCAAAGTCTGGGATTTCCAGACTGGAAGTTGTATTCGGACATTAAGTGGACATTCCTCTTATGTTTATTCGGTGGCGATCTCCAATGATCAGAAGTTCATGATCTCCGGAAGTAATGATAACTCTATCAAAGTCTGGGATTTCCAGACTGGAAGTTGTACTCGGACATTAAGTGGACATTCCTCTTATGTTTATTCGGTGGCGATCTCCAATGATCAGAAGTTCATTATCTCCGGAAGTTATGACAACTCTATCAAAGTCTGGGATTTCCAGACTGGAAGTTGTACTCGGACATTAAGTGGACATTCCTCTTATGTTTATTCGGTGGCGATCTCCAATGATCAGAAGTTCATGATCTCCGGAAGTAGAGATAACTCTATCAAAGTCTGGGATTTCCAGACTGGAAGTTGTATTCGGACATTAAGTGGACATTCCTCTTATGTTTATTCGGTGGCGATCTCCAATGATCAGAAGTTCATTATCTCCGGAAGTTGAGATAACTCTATCAAAGTCTGGGATTTCCAGACTGGAAGTTGTATTCGGACATTAAGTGGACATTCCTCTTATGTTTATTCGGTGGCGATCTCCAATGATCAGAAGTTCATTATCTCCGGAAGTTATGACAACTCTATCAAAGTCTGGGATTTCCAGACTGGAAGTTGTATTCGGACATTAAGTGGACATTCCTCTTATGTTTATTCGGTGGCGATCTCCAATGATCAGAAGTTCATTATCTCCGGAAGTAGAGATAACTCTATCAAAGTCTGGGATTTCCAGACTGGAAGTTGTATTCGGACATTAAGTGGACATTCCTCTTATGTTTATTCGGTGGCGATCTCCAATGATCAGAAGTTCATTATCTCCGGAAGTTATGACAACTCTATCAAAGTCTGGGATTTCCAGACTGGAAGTTGTATTCGGACATTAAGTGGACATTCCTCTTATGTTTATTCGGTGGCGATCTCCAATGATCAGAAGTTCATTATCTCCGGAAGTTATGACAACTCTATCAAAGTCTGGGATTTCCAGACTGGAAGTTGTACTCGGACATTAAGTGGACATTCCTCTTATGTTTATTCGGTGGCGATCTCCAATGATCAGAAGTTCATTATCTCCGGAAGTAGAGATAACTCTATCAAAGTCTGGGATTTCCAGACTGGAAGTTGTACTCGGACATTAAGTGGACATTCCTCTTATTTTTATTCGGTTGCGATCTCCAATGATCAGAAGTTCATTATCTCCGGAAGTTATGACAACTCTATCAAAGTCTGGGATTTCCAGACTGGAAGTTGTACTCGGACATTAAGTGGACATTCCTCTTATGTTTATTCGGTGGCGATCTCCAATGATCAGAAGTTCATTATCTCCGGAAGTTATGATAACTCTATCAAAGTCTGGGATTTCCAGACTGGAAGTTGTATTCGGACATTAAGTGGACATTCCTCTTATGTTTATTCGGTGGCGATCTCCAATGATCAGAAGTTCATTATCTCCGGAAGTTATGACAACTCTATCAAAGTCTGGGATTTCCAGACTGTAAGTTGTATTCGGACATTAAGTGGACATTCCTCTTATGTTTATTCGGTGGCGATCTCCAATGATCAGAAGTTCATTATCTCCGGAAGTAATGATAACTCTATCAAAGTCTGGGATTTCCAGACTGGAAGTTGTACTCGGACATTAAGTGGACATTCCTCTTATGTTTATTCGGTGGCGATCTCCAATGATCAGAAGTTCATTATCTCCGGAAGTTATGACAACTCTATCAAAGTCTGGGATTTCCAGACTGGAAGTTGTACTCGGACATTAAGTGGACATTCCTCTTATGTTTATTCGGTGGCGATCTCCAATGATCAGAAGTTCATGATCTCCGGAAGTAGAGATAACTCTATCAAAGTCTGGGATTTCCAGACTGGAAGTTGTATTCGGACATTAAGTGGACATTCCTCTTATGTTTATTCGGTGGCGATCTCCAATGATCAGAAGTTCATTATCTCCGGAAGTTGAGATAACTCTATCAAAGTCTGGGATTTCCAGACTGGAAGTTGTATTCGGACATTAAGTGGACATTCCTCTTATGTTTATTCGGTGGCGATCTCCAATGATCAGAAGTTCATTATCTCCGGAAGTTATGACAACTCTATCAAAGTCTGGGATTTCCAGACTGGAAGTTGTATTCGGACATTAAGTGGACATTCCTCTTATGTTTATTCGGTGGCGATCTCCAATGATCAGAAGTTCATTATCTCCGGAAGTAGAGATAACTCTATCAAAGTCTGGGATTTCCAGACTGGAAGTTGTATTCGGACATTAAGTGGACATTCCTCTTATGTTTATTCGGTGGCGATCTCCAATGATCAGAAGTTCATTATCTCCGGAAGTTATGACAACTCTATCAAAGTCTGGGATTTCCAGACTGGAAGTTGTATTCGGACATTAAGTGGACATTCCTCTTATGTTTATTCGGTGGCGATCTCCAATGATCAGAAGTTCATTATCTCCGGAAGTAGAGATAACTCTATCAAAGTCTGGGATTTCCAGACTGGAAGTTGTATTCGGACATTAAGTGGACATTCCTCTTATGTTTATTCGGTGGCGATCTCCAATGATCAGAAGTTCATTATCTCCGGAAGTTATGACAACTCTATCAAAGTCTGGGATTTCCAGACTGGAAGTTGTATTCGGACATTAAGTGGACATTCCTCTTATGTTTATTCGGTGGCGATCTCCAATGATCAGAAGTTCATTATCTCCGGAAGTTATGACAACTCTATCAAAGTCTGGGATTTCCAGACTGGAAGTTGTATTCGGACATTAAGTGGACATTCCTCTGAAGTTAATTCGGTGGCGATATCAAATGATCAGAAGTTCATTATCTCCGGAAGTGCAGATAACTCTATCAAAGTCTGGGATTTCCAGACTGGAAGTTGTATTCGGACATTAAGTGGACATTCCTCTTATGTTTATTCGGTGGCGATCTCCAATGATCAGAAGTTCATTATCTCCGGAAGTTATGACAACTCTATCAAAGTCTGGGATTTCCAGACTGGAAGTTGTATTCGGACATTAAGTGGACATTCCTATGGAGTTAATTCGGTGGCGATCTCCAATGATCAGAAGTTCATTATCTCCGGAAGTTGAGATAACTCTATCAAAGTCTGGGATTTCCAGACTGGAAGTTGTATTCGGACATTAAGTGGACATTCCTCTTATGTTTATTCGGTGGCGATCTCCAATGATCAGAAGTTCATTATCTCCGGAAGTAATGACAACTCTATCAAAGTCTGAGATTTCCAGACTGGAAGTTGTATTCGGACATTAAGTGGACATTCCTCTTATGTTTATTCGGTGGCGATCTCCAATGATCAGAAGTTCATTATCTCCGGAAGTAGAGATAACTCTATCAAAGTCTGGGATTTCCAGACTGGAAGTTGTATTCGGACATTAAGTGGACATTCCTCTTATGTTTATTCGGTGGCGATCTCCAATGATCAGAAGTTCATTATCTCCGGAAGTTATGACAACTCTATCAAAGTCTGGGATTTCCAGACTGGAAGTTGTATTCGGACATTAAGTGGACATTCCTCTTATGTTTATTCGGTGGCGATCTCCAATGATCAGAAGTTCATTATCTCCGGAAGTGCAGATAACTCTATCAAAGTCTGGGATTTCCAGACTGGAAGTTGTATTCGGACATTAAGTGGACATTCCTCTTATGTTTATTCGGTGGCGATCTCCAATGATCAGAAGTTCATTATCTCCGGAAGTTATGACAACTCTATCAAAGTCTGGGATTTCCAGACTGGAAGTTGTACTCGGACATTAAGTGGACATTCCTCTGAAGTTAATTCGGTGGCGATATCAAATGATCAGAAGTTCATTATCTCCGGAAGTGCAGATAACTCTATCAAAGTCTGGGATTTCCAGACTGGAAGTTGTATTCGGACATTAAGTGGACATTCCTCTTATGTTTATTCGGTGGCGATCTCCAATGATCAGAAGTTCATTATCTCCGGAAGTTATGACAACTCTATCAAAGTCTGGGATTTCCAGACTGGAAGTTGTATTCGGACATTAAGTGGACATTCCTCTTATGTTTATTCGGTGGCGATCTCCAATGATCAGAAGTTCATTATCTCCGGAAGTAGAGATAACTCTATCAAAGTCTGGGATTTCCAGACTGGAAGTTGTATTCGGACATTAAGTGGACATTCCTCTTATGTTTATTCGGTGGCGATCTCCAATGATCAGAAGTTCATTATCTCCGGAAGTTATGACAACTCTATCAAAGTCTGGGATTTCCAGACTGGAAGTTGTATTCGGACATTAAGTGGACATTCCTCTTAGTTTATTCGGTGGCGATCTCCAATGATCAGAAGTTCATTATCTCCGGAAGTTATGACAACTCTATCAAAGTCTGGGATTTCCAGACTGGAAGTTGTATTCGGACATTAAGTGGACATTCCTCTGAAGTTAATTCGGTGGCGATATCAAATGATCAGAAGTTCATTATCTCCGGAAGTTATGATAACTCTATCAAAGTCTGGGATTTCCAGACTGGAAGTTGTATTCGGACATTAAGTGGACATTCCTATGGAGTTAATTCGGTGGCGATCTCCAATGATCAGAAGTTCATTATCTCCGGAAGTTGAGATAACTCTATCAAAGTCTGGGATTTCCAGACTGGAAGTTGTATTCGGACATTAAGTGGACATTCCTCTTATGTTTATTCGGTGGCGATCTCCAATGATCAGAAGTTCATTATCTCCGGAAGTAATGACAACTCTATCAAAGTCTGGGATTTCCAGACTGGAAGTTGTATTCGGACATTAAGTGGACATTCCTCTTATGTTTATTCGGTGGCGATCTCCAATGATCAGAAGTTCATTATCTCCGGAAGTTATGACAACTCTATCAAAGTCTGGGATTTCCAGACTGGAAGTTGTATTCGGACATTAAGTGGACATTCCTCTTATGTTTATTCGGTGGCGATCTCAAATGATCAGAAGTTCATTATCTCCGGAAGTTATGACAACTCTATCAAAGTCTGGGATTTCCAGACTGGAAGTTGTATTCGGACATTAAGTGGACATTCCTCTTATGTTAATTCGGTGGCGATCTCCAATGATCAGAAGTTCATTATCTCCGGAAGTTATGATAACTCTATCAAAGTCTGGGATTTCCAGACTGGAAGTTGTATTCGGACATTAAGTGGACATTCCTCTTATGTTAATTCGGTGGCGATCTCCAATGATCAGAAGTTCATTATCTCCGGAAGTAGAGATAACTCTATCAAAGTCTGGGATTTCCAGACTGGAAGTTGTACTCGGACATTAAGTGGACATTCCTCTTATGTTTATTCGGTTGCGATATCAAATGATCAGAAGTTCATTATCTCCGGAAGTTGAGATAACTCTATCAAAGTCTGGGATTTCCAGACTGGAAGTTGTATTCGGACATTAAGTGGACATTCCTCTTAAGTTAATTCGCGTGATCAGAAGTTCATTATCTCCGATAACTCTATCAAAGTCTGGGATTTCACTGGAAGTTGTTCGGACATTGGACATCCTATGGAGTTATTTCGGTGGCGATCTCCAATGAAGAATTTCATTATTCCGGAGATAACTCTATCAAAGTCTGGGATTTCCAGACTGGAAGTTGTATTCGGACATTAAGTGGACATTCCTCTTATGTTTATTCGGTGGCGATATCAAATGATCAGAAGTTCATTATCTCCGGAAGTTGAGATAACTCTATCAAAGTCTGGGATTTCCAGACTGGAAGTTGTACTCGGACATTAAGTGGACATTCCTCTGAAGTTAATTCGGTTGCGATCTCCAATGATCAGAAGTTCATGATCTCCGGAAGTAATGATAACTCTATCAAAGTCTGGGATTTCCAGACTGGAAGTTGTATTCGGACATTAAGTGGACATTCCTCTGAAGTTAATTCGGTTGCGATATCAAATGATCAGAAGTTCATTATCTCCGGAAGTTGAGATAACTCTATCAAAGTCTGGGATTTCCAGACTGGAAGTTGTACTCGGACATTAAGTGGACATTCCTCTTTATGTTTATTCGGTGGCGATATCAAATGATCAGAAGTTCATTATCTCCGGAAGTTATGACAACTCTATCAAAGTCTGGGATTTCCAGACTGGAAGTTGTATTCGGACATTAAGTGGACATTCCTCTTATGTTAATTCGGTTGCGATCTCCAATGATCAGAAGTTCATTATCTCCGGAAGTATGATAACTCTATCAAAGTCTGGGATTTCCAGACTGGAAGTTGTATTCGGACATTAAGTGGACATTCCTATGGAGTTAATTCGGTTGCGATATCAAATGATCAGAAGTTCATTATCTCCGGAAGTTATGACAACTCTATCAAAGTCTGGGATTTCCAGACTGGAAGTTGTACTCGGACATTAAGTGGACATTCCTCTTATGTTTATTCGGTTGCGATATCAAATGATCAGAAGTTCATTATCTCCGGAAGTTATGATAACTCTATCAAAGTCTGGGATTTCCAGACTGGAAGTTGTATTCGGACATTAAGTGGACATTCCTCTTATGTTTATTCGGTGGCGATATCAAATGATCAGAAGTTCATTATCTCCGGAAGTTATGACAACTCTATCAAAGTCTGGGATTTCCAGACTGGAAGTTGTATTCGGACATTAAGTGGACATTCCTCTTAAGTTAATTCGGTGGCGATCTCCAATGATCAGAAGTTCATTATCTCCGGAAGTTATGATAACTCTATCAAAGTCTGGGATTTCCAGACTGGAAGTTGTATTCGGACATTAAGTGGACATTCCTATGGAGTTATTTCGGTGGCGATCTCCAATTATCAGAAGTTCATTATCTCCGGAAGTTATGACAACTCTATCAAAGTCTGGGATTTCCAGACTGGAAGTTGTATTCGGACATTAAGTGGACATTCCTCTTAAGTTAATTCGGTGGCGATCTCCAATGATCAGAAGTTCATTATCTCCGGAAGTTATGATAACTCTATCAAAGTCTGGGATTTCCAGACTGGAAGTTGTATTCGGACATTAAGTGGACATTCCTATGGAGTTATTTCGGTGGCGATCTCCAATGATCAGAAGTTCATTATCTCCGGAAGTTATGACAACTCTATCAAAGTCTGGGATTTCCAGACTGGAAGTTGTATTCGGACATTAAGTGGACATTCCTATGGAGTTATTTCGGTGGCGATATCAAATGATCAGAAGTTCATTATCTCCGGAAGTTATGACAACTCTATCAAAGTCTGGGATTTCCAGACTGGAAGTTGTATTCGGACATTAAGTGGACATTCCTCTTAAGTTAATTCGGTGGCGATCTCCAATGATCAGAAGTTCATTATCTCCGGAAGTTATGATAACTCTATCAAAGTCTGGGATTTCCAGACTGGAAGTTGTATTCGGACATTAAGTGGACATTCCTATGGAGTTATTTCGGTGGCGATCTCCAATGATCAGAAGTTCATTATCTCCGGAAGTTATGACAACTCTATCAAAGTCTGGGATTTCCAGACTGGAAGTTGTATTCGGACATTAAGTGGACATTCCTATGGAGTTATTTCGGTGGCGATCTCCAATGATCAGAAGTTCATTATCTCCGGAAGTTATGACAACTCTATCAAAGTCTGGGATTTCCAGACTGGAAGTTGTATTCGGACATTAAGTGGACATTCCTATGGAGTTATTTCGGTGGCGATATCAAATGATCAGAAGTTCATTATCTCCGGAAGTTATGACAACTCTATCAAAGTCTGGGATTTCCAGACTGGAAGTTGTATTCGGACATTAAGTGGACATTCCTCTTAAGTTAATTCGGTGGCGATCTCCAATGATCAGAAGTTCATTATCTCCGGAAGTTATGATAACTCTATCAAAGTCTGGGATTTCCAGACTGGAAGTTGTATTCGGACATTAAGTGGACATTCCTATGGAGTTATTTCGGTGGCGATCTCCAATGATCAGAAGTTCATTATCTCCGGAAGTTATGATAACTCTATCAAAGTCTGGGATTTCCAGACTGGAAGTTGTATTCGGACATTAAGTGGACATTCCTATGGAGTTAATTCGGTGGCGATATCAAATGATCAGAAGTTCATTATCTCCGGAAGTAGAGATAACTCTATCAAAGTCTGGGATTTCCAGACTGGAAGTTGTATTCGGACATTAAGTGGACATTCCTCTTAAGTTAATTCGGTGGCGATCTCCAATGATCAGAAGTTCATTATCTCCGGAAGTTATGATAACTCTATCAAAGTCTGGGATTTCCAGACTGGAAGTTGTATTCGGACATTAAGTGGACATTCCTATGGAGTTATTTCGGTGGCGATCTCCAATGATCAGAATTTCATTATCTCCGGAAGTTATGACAACTCTATCAAAGTCTGGGATTTCCAGACTGGAAGTTGTACTCGGACATTAAGTGGACATTCCTCTTATGTTTATTCGGTGGCGATATCAAATGATCAGAAGTTCATTATCTCCGGAAGTTATGATAACTCTATCAAAGTCTGGGATTTCCAGACTGGAAGTTGTATTCGGACATTAAGTGGACATTCCTATGGAGTTAATTCGGTGGCGATCTCCAATGATCAGAAGTTCATTATCTCCGGAAGTTATGACAACTCTATCAAAGTCTGGGATTTCCAGACTGGAAGTTGTATTCGGACATTAAGTGGACATTCCTATGGAGTTATTTCGGTTGCGATCTCCAATGATCAGAAGTTCATGATCTCCGGAAGTAATGATAACTCTATCAAAGTCTGGGATTTCCAGACTGGAAGTTGTATTCGGACATTAAGTGGACATTCCTCTTATGTTTATTCGGTGGCGATCTCCAATGATCAGAAGTTCATTATCTCCGGAAGTAATGATAACTCTATCAAAGTCTGGGATTTCCAGACTGGAAGTTGTATTCGGACATTAAGTGGACATTCCTCTTATGTTTATTCGGTTGCGATCTCCAATGATCAGAAGTTCATTATCTCCGGAAGTTATGATAACTCTATCAAAGTCTGGGATTTCCAGACTGGAAGTTGTATTCGGACATTAAGTGGACATTCCTATGGAGTTAATTCGGTGGCGATCTCCAATGATCAGAAGTTCATTATCTCCGGAAGTTATGACAACTCTATCAAAGTCTGGGATTTCCAGACTGGAAGTTGTACTCGGACATTAAGTGGACATTCCTCTTATGTTTATTCGGTTGCGATATCAAATGATCAGAAGTTCATTATCTCCGGAAGTTATGATAACTCTATCAAAGTCTGGGATTTCCAGACTGGAAGTTGTATTCGGACATTAAGTGGACATTCCTCTTATGTTTATTCGGTGGCGATATCAAATGATCAGAAGTTCATTATCTCCGGAAGTTATGACAACTCTATCAAAGTCTGGGATTTCCAGACTGGAAGTTGTATTCGGACATTAAGTGGACATTCCTCTTAAGTTAATTCGGTGGCGATCTCCAATGATCAGAAGTTCATTATCTCCGGAAGTTATGATAACTCTATCAAAGTCTGGGATTTCCAGACTGGAAGTTGTATTCGGACATTAAGTGGACATTCCTATGGAGTTATTTCGGTGGCGATCTCCAATTATCAGAAGTTCATTATCTCCGGAAGTTATGACAACTCTATCAAAGTCTGGGATTTCCAGACTGGAAGTTGTATTCGGACATTAAGTGGACATTCCTCTTAAGTTAATTCGGTGGCGATCTCCAATGATCAGAAGTTCATTATCTCCGGAAGTTATGATAACTCTATCAAAGTCTGGGATTTCCAGACTGGAAGTTGTATTCGGACATTAAGTGGACATTCCTATGGAGTTATTTCGGTGGCGATCTCCAATGATCAGAAGTTCATTATCTCCGGAAGTTATGATAACTCTATCAAAGTCTGGGATTTCCAGACTGGAAGTTGTATTCGGACATTAAGTGGACATTCCTATGGAGTTATTTCGGTGGCGATCTCCAATGATCAGAAGTTCATTATCTCCGGAAGTTATGACAACTCTATCAAAGTCTGGGATTTCCAGACTGGAAGTTGTATTCGGACATTAAGTGGACATTCCTCTTAAGTTAATTCGGTGGCGATCTCCAATGATCAGAAGTTCATTATCTCCGGAAGTTATGATAACTCTATCAAAGTCTGGGATTTCCAGACTGGAAGTTGTATTCGGACATTAAGTGGACATTCCTATGGAGTTATTTCGGTGGCGATCTCCAATGATCAGAAGTTCATTATCTCCGGAAGTTATGACAACTCTATCAAAGTCTGGGATTTCCAGACTGGAAGTTGTATTCGGACATTAAGTGGACATTCCTCTTAAGTTAATTCGGTTGCGATCTCCAATTATCAGAAGTTCATTATCTCCGGAAGTAATGACAACTCTATCAAAGTCTGGGATTTCCAGACTGGAAGTTGTATTCGGACATTAAGTGGACATTCCTCTTAAGTTAATTCGGTTGCGATCTCCAATGATCAGAAGTTCATTATCTCCGGAAGTTATGATAACTCTATCAAAGTCTGGGATTTCCAGACTGGAAGTTGTATTCGGACATTAAGTGGACATTCCTATGGAGTTATTTCGGTGGCGATCTCCAATGATCAGAAGTTCATTATCTCCGGAAGTTATGACAACTCTATCAAAGTCTGGGATTTCCAGACTGGAAGTTGTATTCGGACATTAAGTGGACATTCCTCTTAAGTTAATTCGGTTGCGATCTCCAATTATCAGAAGTTCATTATCTCCGGAAGTAATGACAACTCTATCAAAGTCTGGGATTTCCAGACTGGAAGTTGTATTCGGACATTAAGTGGACATTCCTCTTAAGTTAATTCGGTGGCGATCTCCAATGATCAGAAGTTCATTATCTCCGGAAGTTATGATAACTCTATCAAAGTCTGGGATTTCCAGACTGGAAGTTGTATTCGGACATTAAGTGGACATTCCTCTTATGTTTATTCGGTTGCGATATCAAATGATCAGAAGTTCATTATCTCCGGAAGTTATGATAACTCTATCAAAGTCTGGGATTTCCAGACTGGAAGTTGTATTCGGACATTAAGTGGACATTCCTCTTAAGTTAATTCGGTTGCGATCTCCAATTATCAGAAGTTCATTATCTCCGGAAGTTGAGATAACTCTATCAAAGTCTGGGATTTCCAGACTGGAAGTTGTATTCGGACATTAAGTGGACATTCCTCTTAAGTTAATTCGGTGGCGATATCAAATGATCAGAAGTTCATTATCTCCGGAAGTTATGACAACTCTATCAAAGTCTGGGATTTCCAGACTGGAAGTTGTATTCGGACATTAAGTGGACATTCCTCTTAAGTTAATTCGGTGGCGATATCAAATGATCAGAAGTTCATTATCTCCGGAAGTTATGACAACTCTATCAAAGTCTGGGATTTCCAGACTGGAAGTTGTACTCGGACATTAAGTGGACATTCCTCTTATGTTTATTCGGTGGCGATATCAAATGATCAGAAGTTCATTATCTCCGGAAGTTATGATAACTCTATCAAAGTCTGGGATTTCCAGACTGGAAGTTGTATTCGGACATTAAGTGGACATTCCTATGGAGTTATTTCGGTGGCGATCTCCAATGATCAGAAGTTCATTATCTCCGGAAGTTATGATAACTCTATCAAAGTCTGGGATTTCCAGACTGGAAGTTGTATTCGGACATTAAGTGGACATTCCTCTTATGTTTATTCGGTGGCGATATCAAATGATCAGAAGTTCATTATCTCCGGAAGTTATGACAACTCTATCAAAGTCTGGGATTTCCAGACTGGAAGTTGTATTCGGACATTAAGTGGACATTCCTCTTAAGTTAATTCGGTGGCGATCTCCAATGATCAGAAGTTCATTATCTCCGGAAGTTATGATAACTCTATCAAAGTCTGGGATTTCCAGACTGGAAGTTGTATTCGGACATTAAGTGGACATTCCTCTTATGTTTATTCGGTTGCGATCTCCAATGATCAGAAGTTCATTATCTCCGGAAGTTATGATAACTCTATCAAAGTCTGGGATTTCCAGACTGGAAGTTGTATTCGGACATTAAGTGGACATTCCTCTTATGTTTATTCGGTTGCGATATCAAATGATCAGAAGTTCATGATCTCCGGAAGTTATGACAACTCTATCAAAGTCTGGGATTTCCAGACTGGAAGTTGTATTCGGACATTAAGTGGACATTCCTCTTAAGTTAATTCGGTTGCGATCTCCAATTATCAGAAGTTCATTATCTCCGGAAGTAATGACAACTCTATCAAAGTCTGGGATTTCCAGACTGGAAGTTGTATTCGGACATTAAGTGGACATTCCTCTTAAGTTAATTCGGTGGCGATCTCCAATGATCAGAAGTTCATTATCTCCGGAAGTTATGATAACTCTATCAAAGTCTGGGATTTCCAGACTGGAAGTTGTATTCGGACATTAAGTGGACATTCCTCTTATGTTTATTCGGTTGCGATATCAAATGATCAGAAGTTCATTATCTCCGGAAGTTATGATAACTCTATCAAAGTCTGGGATTTCCAGACTGGAAGTTGTATTCGGACATTAAGTGGACATTCCTCTTAAGTTAATTCGGTTGCGATCTCCAATTATCAGAAGTTCATTATCTCCGGAAGTTGAGATAACTCTATCAAAGTCTGGGATTTCCAGACTGGAAGTTGTATTCGGACATTAAGTGGACATTCCTCTTATGTTTATTCGGTGGCGATCTCCAATGATCAGAAGTTCATTATCTCCGGAAGTTATGACAACTCTATCAAAGTCTGGGATTTCCAGACTGGAAGTTGTATTCGGACATTAAGTGGACATTCCTCTTAAGTTAATTCGGTGGCGATATCAAATGATCAGAAGTTCATTATCTCCGGAAGTTATGACAACTCTATCAAAGTCTGGGATTTCCAGACTGGAAGTTGTACTCGGACATTAAGTGGACATTCCTCTTATGTTTATTCGGTTGCGATCTCCAATGATCAGAAGTTCATTATCTCCGGAAGTTATGATAACTCTATCAAAGTCTGGGATTTCCAGACTGGAAGTTGTATTCGGACATTAAGTGGACATTCCTATGGAGTTATTTCGGTGGCGATCTCCAATGATCAGAAGTTCATTATCTCCGGAAGTTATGATAACTCTATCAAAGTCTGGGATTTCCAGACTGGAAGTTGTATTCGGACATTAAGTGGACATTCCTCTTATGTTTATTCGGTGGCGATATCAAATGATCAGAAGTTCATTATCTCCGGAAGTTATGACAACTCTATCAAAGTCTGGGATTTCCAGACTGGAAGTTGTATTCGGACATTAAGTGGACATTCCTCTTAAGTTAATTCGGTGGCGATCTCCAATGATCAGAAGTTCATTATCTCCGGAAGTTATGATAACTCTATCAAAGTCTGGGATTTCCAGACTGGAAGTTGTATTCGGACATTAAGTGGACATTCCTCTTATGTTTATTCGGTTGCGATCTCCAATGATCAGAAGTTCATTATCTCCGGAAGTTATGATAACTCTATCAAAGTCTGGGATTTCCAGACTGGAAGTTGTATTCGGACATTAAGTGGACATTCCTCTTATGTTTATTCGGTTGCGATATCAAATGATCAGAAGTTCATGATCTCCGGAAGTTATGACAACTCTATCAAAGTCTGGGATTTCCAGACTGGAAGTTGTATTCGGACATTAAGTGGACATTCCTCTTATGTTTATTCGGTGGCGATCTCCAATGATCAGAAGTTCATGATCTCCGGAAGTTATGACAACTCTATCAAAGTCTGGGATTTCCAGACTGGAAGTTGTACTCGGACATTAAGTGGACATTCCTCTTAAGTTAATTCGGTGGCGATATCAAATGATCAGAAGTTCATTATCTCCGGAAGTTATGACAACTCTATCAAAGTCTGGGATTTCCAGACTGGAAGTTGTATTCGGACATTAAGTGGACATTCCTCTTAAGTTAATTCGGTGGCGATCTCCAATGATCAGAAGTTCATTATCTCCGGAAGTTATGATAACTCTATCAAAGTCTGGGATTTCCAGACTGGAAGTTGTATTCGGACATTAAGTGGACATTCCTATGGAGTTATTTCGGTGGCGATCTCCAATTATCAGAAGTTCATTATCTCCGGAAGTTATGACAACTCTATCAAAGTCTGGGATTTCCAGACTGGAAGTTGTATTCGGACATTAAGTGGACATTCCTCTTAAGTTAATTCGGTGGCGATCTCCAATGATCAGAAGTTCATTATCTCCGGAAGTTATGATAACTCTATCAAAGTCTGGGATTTCCAGACTGGAAGTTGTATTCGGACATTAAGTGGACATTCCTCTTATGTTTATTCGGTTGCGATATCAAATGATCAGAAGTTCATGATCTCCGGAAGTTATGACAACTCTATCAAAGTCTGGGATTTCCAGACTGGAAGTTGTATTCGGACATTAAGTGGACATTCCTCTTAAGTTAATTCGGTTGCGATCTCCAATTATCAGAAGTTCATTATCTCCGGAAGTTGAGATAACTCTATCAAAGTCTGGGATTTCCGGACTGGAAGTTGTATTCGGACATTAAGTGGACATTCCTCTTATGTTTATTCGGTGGCGATATCAAATGATCAGAAGTTCATTATCTCCGGAAGTTATGACAACTCTATCAAAGTCTGGGATTTCCAGACTGGAAGTTGTATTCGGACATTAAGTGGACATTCCTCTTAAGTTAATTCGGTGGCGATATCAAATGATCAGAAGTTCATTATCTCCGGAAGTTATGACAACTCTATCAAAGTCTGGGATTTCCAGACTGGAAGTTGTATTCGGACATTAAGTGGACATTCCTCTTAAGTTAATTCGGTGGCGATATCAAATGATCAGAAGTTCATTATCTCCGGAAGTTATGACAACTCTATCAAAGTCTGGGATTTCCAGACTGGAAGTTGTATTCGGACATTAAGTGGACATTCCTCTTATGTTTATTCGGTGGCGATCTCCAATGATCAGAAGTTCATGATCTCCGGAAGTTATGACAACTCTATCAAAGTCTGGGATTTCCAGACTGGAAGTTGTACTCGGACATTAAGTGGACATTCCTCTTAAGTTAATTCGGTGGCGATCTCCAATTATCAGAAGTTCATTATCTCCGGAAGTAATGATAACTCTATCAAAGTCTGGGATTTCCAGACTGGAAGTTATATTCGGACATTAAGTGGACATTCCTCTTATGTTTATTCGGTTGCGATATCAAATGATCAGAAGTTCATTATCTCCGGAAGTTATGACAACTCTATCAAAGTCTGGGATTTCCAGACTGGAAGTTGTATTCGGACATTAAGTGGACATTCCTCTTAAGTTAATTCGGTTGCGATCTCCAATTATCAGAAGTTCATTATCTCCGGAAGTTGAGATAACTCTATCAAAGTCTGGGATTTCCGGACTGGAAGTTGTATTCGGACATTAAGTGGACATTCCTCTTATGTTTATTCGGTGGCGATCTCCAATTATCAGAAGTTCATTATCTCCGGAAGTTATGATAACTCTATCAAAGTCTGGGATTTCCAGACTGGAAGTTGTATTCGGACATTAAGTGGACATTCCTCTTATGTTTATTCGGTGGCGATATCAAATGATCAGAAGTTCATTATCTCCGGAAGTTATGACAACTCTATCAAAGTCTGGGATTTCCAGACTGGAAGTTGTATTCGGACATTAAGTGGACATTCCTCTTAAGTTAATTCGGTTGCGATCTCCAATGATCAGAAGTTCATTATCTCCGGAAGTTATGATAACTCTATCAAAGTCTGGGATTTCCAGACTGGAAGTTGTATTCGGACATTAAGTGGACATTCCTATGGAGTTATTTCGGTGGCGATCTCCAATTATCAGAAGTTCATTATCTCCGGAAGTTATGATAACTCTATCAAAGTCTGGGATTTCCAGACTGGAAGTTGTATTCGGACATTAAGTGGACATTCCTCTTATGTTTATTCGGTGGCGATATCAAATGATCAGAAGTTCATGATCTCCGGAAGTTATGACAACTCTATCAAAGTCTGGGATTTCCAGACTGGAAGTTGTATTCGGACATTAAGTGGACATTCCTCTTAAGTTAATTCGGTGGCGATATCAAATGATCAGAAGTTCATTATCTCCGGAAGTTATGATAACTCTATCAAAGTCTGGGATTTCCAGACTGGAAGTTGTATTCGGACATTAAGTGGACATTCCTATGGAGTTATTTCGGTGGCGATCTCCAATTATCAGAAGTTCATTATCTCCGGAAGTTATGATAACTCTATCAAAGTCTGGGATTTCCAGACTGGAAGTTGTATTCGGACATTAAGTGGACATTCCTCTTATGTTTATTCGGTGGCGATATCAAATGATCAGAAGTTCATTATCTCCGGAAGTTATGACAACTCTATCAAAGTCTGGGATTTCCAGACTGGAAGTTGTATTCGGACATTAAGTGGACATTCCTCTTAAGTTAATTCGGTGGCGATCTCCAATGATCAGAAGTTCATTATCTCCGGAAGTTATGATAACTCTATCAAAGTCTGGGATTTCCAGACTGGAAGTTGTATTCGGACATTAAGTGGACATTCCTATGGAGTTATTTCGGTGGCGATCTCCAATTATCAGAAGTTCATTATCTCCGGAAGTTATGATAACTCTATCAAAGTCTGGGATTTCCAGACTGGAAGTTGTATTCGGACATTAAGTGGACATTCCTCTTATGTTTATTCGGTGGCGATATCAAATGATCAGAAGTTCATTATCTCCGGAAGTTATGACAACTCTATCAAAGTCTGGGATTTCCAGACTGGAAGTTGTATTCGGACATTAAGTGGACATTCCTCTTAAGTTAATTCGGTGGCGATCTCCAATTATCAGAAGTTCATTATCTCCGGAAGTTATGATAACTCTATCAAAGTCTGGGATTTCCAGACTGGAAGTTGTATTCGGACATTAAGTGGACATTCCTATGGAGTTATTTCGGTGGCGATCTCCAATTATCAGAAGTTCATTATCTCCGGAAGTTATGATAACTCTATCAAAGTCTGGGATTTCCAGACTGGAAGTTGTATTCGGACATTAAGTGGACATTCCTCTTATGTTTATTCGGTGGCGATATCAAATGATCAGAAGTTCATTATCTCCGGAAGTTATGACAACTCTATCAAAGTCTGGGATTTCCAGACTGGAAGTTGTATTCGGACATTAAGTGGACATTCCTCTTAAGTTAATTCGGTGGCGATCTCCAATTATCAGAAGTTCATTATCTCCGGAAGTAATGATAACTCTATCAAAGTCTGGGATTTCCAGACTGGAAGTTGTATTCGGACATTAAGTGGACATTCCTCTTAAGTTAATTCGGTTGCGATCTCCAATTATCAGAAGTTCATTATCTCCGGAAGTTGAGATAACTCTATCAAAGTCTGGGATTTCCGGACTGGAAGTTGTATTCGGACATTAAGTGGACATTCCTCTTATGTTTATTCGGTGGCGATCTCCAATTATCAGAAGTTCATTATCTCCGGAAGTTATGATAACTCTATCAAAGTCTGGGATTTCCAGACTGGAAGTTGTATTCGGACATTAAGTGGACATTCCTCTTATGTTTATTCGGTGGCGATATCAAATGATCAGAAGTTCATTATCTCCGGAAGTTATGACAACTCTATCAAAGTCTGGGATTTCCAGACTGGAAGTTGTATTCGGACATTAAGTGGACATTCCTCTTATGTTTATTCGGTGGCGATCTCCAATTATCAGAAGTTCATTATCTCCGGAAGTAATGATAACTCTATCAAAGTCTGGGATTTCCAGACTGGAAGTTGTATTCGGACATTAAGTGGACATTCCTATGGAGTTATTTCGGTGGCGATCTCCAATTATCAGAAGTTCATTATCTCCGGAAGTTATGATAACTCTATCAAAGTCTGGGATTTCCAGACTGGAAGTTGTATTCGGACATTAAGTGGACATTCCTCTTATGTTTATTCGGTGGCGATATCAAATGATCAGAAGTTCATTATCTCCGGAAGTTATGACAACTCTATCAAAGTCTGGGATTTCCAGACTGGAAGTTGTATTCGGACATTAAGTGGACATTCCTCTTAAGTTAATTCGGTGGCGATCTCCAATTATCAGAAGTTCATTATCTCCGGAAGTTATGATAACTCTATCAAAGTCTGGGATTTCCAGACTGGAAGTTGTATTCGGACATTAAGTGGACATTCCTCTTATGTTTATTCGGTGGCGATATCAAATGATCAGAAGTTCATTATCTCCGGAAGTTATGACAACTCTATCAAAGTCTGGGATTTCCAGACTGGAAGTTGTATTCGGACATTAAGTGGACATTCCTCTTATGTTTATTCGGTGGCGATCTCCAATTATCAGAAGTTCATTATCTCCGGAAGTAATGATAACTCTATCAAAGTCTGGGATTTCCAGACTGGAAGTTGTATTCGGACATTAAGTGGACATTCCTATGGAGTTATTTCGGTGGCGATCTCCAATTATCAGAAGTTCATTATCTCCGGAAGTTATGATAACTCTATCAAAGTCTGGGATTTCCAGACTGGAAGTTGTATTCGGACATTAAGTGGACATTCCTCTTATGTTTATTCGGTGGCGATATCAAATGATCAGAAGTTCATTATCTCCGGAAGTTATGACAACTCTATCAAAGTCTGGGATTTCCAGACTGGAAGTTGTATTCGGACATTAAGTGGACATTCCTCTTAAGTTAATTCGGTGGCGATCTCCAATTATCAGAAGTTCATTATCTCCGGAAGTTATGATAACTCTATCAAAGTCTGGGATTTCCAGACTGGAAGTTGTATTCGGACATTAAGTGGACATTCCTATGGAGTTATTTCGGTGGCGATCTCCAATTATCAGAAGTTCATTATCTCCGGAAGTTATGATAACTCTATCAAAGTCTGGGATTTCCAGACTGGAAGTTGTATTCGGACATTAAGTGGACATTCCTCTTATGTTTATTCGGTGGCGATATCAAATGATCAGAAGTTCATTATCTCCGGAAGTTGAGATAACTCTATCAAAGTCTGGGATTTCCGGACTGGAAGTTGTATTCGGACATTAAGTGGACATTCCTCTTATGTTTATTCGGTGGCGATCTCCAATTATCAGAAGTTCATTATCTCCGGAAGTTATGATAACTCTATCAAAGTCTGGGATTTCCAGACTGGAAGTTGTATTCGGACATTAAGTGGACATTCCTCTTATGTTTATTCGGTGGCGATATCAAATGATCAGAAGTTCATTATCTCCGGAAGTTATGACAACTCTATCAAAGTCTGGGATTTCCAGACTGGAAGTTGTATTCGGACATTAAGTGGACATTCCTATGGAGTTATTTCGGTGGCGATCTCCAATTATCAGAAGTTCATTATCTCCGGAAGTTATGATAACTCTATCAAAGTCTGGGATTTCCAGACTGGAAGTTGTATTCGGACATTAAGTGGACATTCCTCTTATGTTTATTCGGTGGCGATATCAAATGATCAGAAGTTCATTATCTCCGGAAGTTATGACAACTCTATCAAAGTCTGGGATTTCCAGACTGGAAGTTGTATTCGGACATTAAGTGGACATTCCTCTTAAGTTAATTCGGTGGCGATCTCCAATTATCAGAAGTTCATTATCTCCGGAAGTTATGATAACTCTATCAAAGTCTGGGATTTCCAGACTGGAAGTTGTATTCGGACATTAAGTGGACATTCCTATGGAGTTATTTCGGTGGCGATCTCCAATTATCAGAAGTTCATTATCTCCGGAAGTTATGATAACTCTATCAAAGTCTGGGATTTCCAGACTGGAAGTTGTATTCGGACATTAAGTGGACATTCCTCTTATGTTTATTCGGTGGCGATATCAAATGATCAGAAGTTCATTATCTCCGGAAGTTATGACAACTCTATCAAAGTCTGGGATTTCCAGACTGGAAGTTGTACTCGGACATTAAGTGGACATTCCTCTTAAGTTAATTCGGTGGCGATCTCCAATTATCAGAAGTTCATTATCTCCGGAAGTTATGATAACTCTATCAAAGTCTGGGATTTCCAGACTGGAAGTTGTATTCGGACATTAAGTGGACATTCCTATGGAGTTATTTCGGTGGCGATCTCCAATTATCAGAAGTTCATTATCTCCGGAAGTTATGATAACTCTATCAAAGTCTGGGATTTCCAGACTGGAAGTTGTATTCGGACATTAAGTGGACATTCCTCTTATGTTTATTCGGTGGCGATATCAAATGATCAGAAGTTCATTATCTCCGGAAGTTATGACAACTCTATCAAAGTCTGGGATTTCCAGACTGGAAGTTGTATTCGGACATTAAGTGGACATTCCTCTTAAGTTAATTCGGTGGCGATCTCCAATTATCAGAAGTTCATTATCTCCGGAAGTAATGATAACTCTATCAAAGTCTGGGATTTCCAGACTGGAAGTTGTATTCGGACATTAAGTGGACATTCCTCTTAAGTTAATTCGGTTGCGATCTCCAATTATCAGAAGTTCATTATCTCCGGAAGTTGAGATAACTCTATCAAAGTCTGGGATTTCCGGACTGGAAGTTGTATTCGGACATTAAGTGGACATTCCTCTTATGTTTATTCGGTGGCGATCTCCAATTATCAGAAGTTCATTATCTCCGGAAGTTATGATAACTCTATCAAAGTCTGGGATTTCCAGACTGGAAGTTGTATTCGGACATTAAGTGGACATTCCTCTTATGTTTATTCGGTGGCGATATCAAATGATCAGAAGTTCATGATCTCCGGAAGTTATGACAACTCTATCAAAGTCTGGGATTTCCAGACTGGAAGTTGTATTCGGACATTAAGTGGACATTCCTCTTATGTTTATTCGGTGGCGATATCAAATGATCAGAAGTTCATTATCTCCGGAAGTTATGACAACTCTATCAAAGTCTGGGATTTCCAGACTGGAAGTTGTATTCGGACATTAAGTGGACATTCCTCTTATGTTTATTCGGTGGCGATCTCCAATTATCAGAAGTTCATTATCTCCGGAAGTAATGATAACTCTATCAAAGTCTGGGATTTCCAGACTGGAAGTTGTATTCGGACATTAAGTGGACATTCCTCTTAAGTTAATTCGGTGGCGATCTCCAATTATCAGAAGTTCATTATCTCCGGAAGTTATGATAACTCTATCAAAGTCTGGGATTTCCAGACTGGAAGTTGTATTCGGACATTAAGTGGACATTCCTATGGAGTTATTTCGGTGGCGATCTCCAATTATCAGAAGTTCATTATCTCCGGAAGTTATGATAACTCTATCAAAGTCTGGGATTTCCAGACTGGAAGTTGTATTCGGACATTAAGTGGACATTCCTCTTATGTTTATTCGGTGGCGATATCAAATGATCAGAAGTTCATTATCTCCGGAAGTTATGATAACTCTATCAAAGTCTGGGATTTCCAGACTGGAAGTTGTATTCGGACATTAAGTGGACATTCCTATGGAGTTATTTCGGTGGCGATCTCCAATTATCAGAAGTTCATTATCTCCGGAAGTTATGATAACTCTATCAAAGTCTGGGATTTCCAGACTGGAAGTTGTATTCGGACATTAAGTGGACATTCCTCTTATGTTTATTCGGTGGCGATATCAAATGATCAGAAGTTCATTATCTCCGGAAGTTATGACAACTCTATCAAAGTCTGGGATTTCCAGACTGGAAGTTGTATTCGGACATTAAGTGGACATTCCTCTTAAGTTAATTCGGTGGCGATCTCCAATTATCAGAAGTTCATTATCTCCGGAAGTTATGACAACTCTATCAAAGTCTGGGATTTCCAGACTGGAAGTTGTATTCGGACATTAAGTGGACATTCCTCTTAAGTTAATTCGGTTGCGATCTCCAATTATCAGAAGTTCATTATCTCCGGAAGTTGAGATAACTCTATCAAAGTCTGGGATTTCCGGACTGGAAGTTGTATTCGGACATTAAGTGGACATTCCTCTTATGTTTATTCGGTGGCGATCTCCAATTATCAGAAGTTCATTATCTCCGGAAGTTATGATAACTCTATCAAAGTCTGGGATTTCCAGACTGGAAGTTGTATTCGGACATTAAGTGGACATTCCTCTTATGTTTATTCGGTGGCGATATCAAATGATCAGAAGTTCATGATCTCCGGAAGTTATGACAACTCTATCAAAGTCTGGGATTTCCAGACTGGAAGTTGTATTCGGACATTAAGTGGACATTCCTCTTATGTTTATTCGGTGGCGATATCAAATGATCAGAAGTTCATTATCTCCGGAAGTTATGACAACTCTATCAA